>JAKTWD010000620.1:16765-40450 GCA_030581935.1 Metschnikowia corniflorae
TACGCGCTACAGATAAACCATTGGGTTCGTCCAACGGAGAAAGATGAACTATATCTTTATCTTGAGGACTCGCTACGTGCACACCCATACATCCTAGTATCGGTATATAGCTAGTAGTTATCAATCAGGGTACTCTAGTGCAATAAGTCAGGTTACCCCTTACTTATCGAGTCCCTTGTTAGGCACGTTGTCTAACAAAGCGGCATCCTTCAATACACATCTGTTTCTTAAAAAAAAAAAAAGCATAAAACCATCCTCGGAATTTTTTTTTAGCAATATCTATTAGTTTTAAAATTTTTTCTTTCAAAAGGCATTCGAGCACTTCTGTACATTGCGAAGCGGGCAGTTCGAAGCCTGGGAGACCTTGGATCTGTTCGAGGGCTTAATCTACCGTTGGGAAAAGGTCTCAATGGCGGTCTCGGATACTAAGCTGAGGTCCACGACAATAAGATTTTGCTTCTGCCCTACCCTGCTTTCTTTGTCTCATTAGCATCTCTTAGCCAAATGTCTGCAAATAATCCAATCCTTGGGTTCGAGTCAATGAAAATCCCACTTGTTCGCGTGAAACGGCAAACTGAAGCCAAATAAAAGAGCTTGAGGGTCAGCTCCTTGAATATAGCCGAAAGATTTAGAGAATAATTGAAACATTCTATACCGTACTCGGCCCTTCTGAAATTACAATGAAAAAGCCCCAAGGAGGGATTAGACAACAGGTTGACAATACCGCATGTGGCACATACTTCTACTTTGCTCGAGGGATACAACATTCCACGATTCAAGGAGGCTCAACCCTTACTCGCTGTGAAAGTTCCAAAAGCGTGTGCCAAACTCCTCAAATACTACACTATCCGGTCTTGTAATATTAGACCCCCGATATATCTTCAGAACGCGACAATGCTTGATCCTCAATTGAATTTGGTCATTCTCATGAAACATGGCTTACCATTAAATTCTCAAAAGCCGATCAATAAGCTCCATTTGAACTCTTTCGGACTACGACAAGAAGCAGAAACCAACAGACCACATATTCCCCAAGTCGTGTACCACGACGTTGAAATCAAACATTTTGGGTAAACTCACTTTTGTGATTTCGTGATAACACCGATTTCCCGGGATGACAATGACACCACAAGTGATGTACCTTGTGATGACACCGTTCTTGCATTCCCCAGGCTCCCTGAAAAAAATAGTTTTGTCCTACTGTTGTCCTACCAGGCTATTTCGCAGCCAATAAACCTTACATGTGAGCACCTTTGCGTCCACAGAATACCGCCACAACCACGAGAGTTTTCACACAAAACCTAAATCAGGCAAGCTTGAACGAAAACAATCAAAATCGCCCGGAAAACCCCGCCTTTCTGTCGGAATCCTCCCCGGTTCAACTGCCCAACACCGCTGGTGTACGGGTCCTTTCACAAGCTGCCAACCTGCTGGTGCTGGTCAAAGTAGTTGTGACTCTCGAAATCTAGGTTTTGTCGAAACAATCGGCGTCCAACTAACAAATGGACTTACAGATATAGCACTTGACTGGGCTATAAAGCTCTTCCATCCAATGCTTTTGTATTGGAGACCTTCAATAGCAAGAAAGATTGCAGGCTGTTTTGCTATGTGCAGGTTGCCTACCACAGCGGTTTAGACCCTGGCGAATTCAGTAAAAATTTGCGAGGTAACATGTTTTAGCACCCCGATGACATCAAAAAGTGCACTAAGCTTCTCGGTCTATACATGGTTTGATTATTTACTCTTTGTGGCTTGTATAGGGCGACCCAATTTTGGGTGCTGCGTCCCGGCTGCAAAGTATGGCTGCGGTGTAATCAGTTCCATTTCATGCAAGAAAAATACCAAAAACAATGATGGCTCAGATAGGCATCCATCATTACCAATTTTTTCATGAAGAACGATTTGATGGCACTTTAAAATGAATTACTAATGTATATAGACGAAAAGAGACAGGATGAGGATTGTAATGTTGCACAATACCACAGATCTCGAGGAGCTACGTTTCCCGTCATCTATGAGATGGCAAGAGACTTTTCATGTATTCCAGCAATGCCTTCGCCGCCTGAGTCACTTTTCTCGGTGAAACGTATGCTAACGGACGGAAGAAGAGGGTCACTACCAGAGACGATTAAAATGTTGGCAATACTAAAGTCGAGGGGCTTTATACCGGATCCACGCCTTGATGATTTCATCGTCAGGTAGAAGAAGAAGGCCAACGCAAGATTGATCAGAATATTTCGCAAAGTTATACATTCAAACTGGGATCAAAGAGGAAAAAGAGGCTTTCGCTCTTTGACTCAATTGAGCAAAACTCAGATGAAGAGCTGGACGCGAGTGATATATACTTTCTGTATGACGGAGATGAAGAGGAGGGTACTTTCAAATCTGAGTAAAAAGGAATCAAATATACGAGTCTGGTTTGGACATGGACATTCTCGCAGTTTGATTGGCTGTGATATAGCAATCTTTCGCTCTTCTCTAATAGTGTGGAGATGCACCTTCTTGGAAAAAATCTTAAGAAATACTTGCACAAATACTGCTAAAACTAGAATAAATATGCTTAAAAGTAAATGTTTTTTCAAAATATTTTTTTGACCAATATATCTAGAAAAATACTGAAAATACTACTTACTAACATGCGTGGTATACGATGTAATGACAAGTTGCTAAAACCGCATGTTGCATTCGAGATTCACTCCAAATATTGCACTAATGAATTGATGGACAATCCAGTCTATCACTTTCAGATCGCCTAGTTGAATCATTTTGGTCCTTTTCTGTTGTCTACTCGCGATATAGAATCAGACCCCACATTCTGTTTGGGCCCTCTCTGCATAGGACTATCGCTGGTGGGCACATTCCAAAGATTTCAGAATAAAGAGCATCGGGTAATAAGAAACCAAAGCGGAGTCCTTCACCTTTCGAAAACGCCATTTTTTCTCATGTACATAAATTCCAAGCCCAAGTCAAGGCTCTACTGCATAGTTCTTTTCGATGCTATCGTCTTCACCCGCTCATCAGGATCAATCTACAGTCTGTGCGCCTCGCGTCCATGGCAAACCAAAACATGGAATCATAGATGCACGTTTGACCCGCGCCAATCCAGCTATCAGTTGCCTCATTTTTTATACCTTTTCCTACAAAGAAACGTTAGTAGAACGTGCGTAAAAAGGGAGCTTGGCGGTTTGTACAAATAATCGCAGATCCATATACTCTGGCTTTTTCAAAACCCTATCTTCTGTCTTTATTTATAAACAAATTGAATATGGGCAGAGCAAAGAAGAGGATAGCCTTGAGCGAAGATGAGGACGACCCGAACCAACACACTTTCATTAATAACAGCGACTATAATGAAGCGAGCGATTCCGGGTCATCGCCAAAACCGTCTGTGTCGTTATTGGCGTCGTCGGAGATAAGTTCGCCGCGAAACAGCGAGAAAATAACCCCAGAAAGACGCGTTTCTAGACGTGTAGATGTACATGGCGGTAGATCGACCAAAGCCCCTGAAAATGATCACATTTTGGACGCCGGTATGGGGAGACTGGAGATGGACCCACCCAGCTCGGACGACGCCGTTTCAGAAACCTCGCTGGTGTTTGAGGACGCGACGGATTCACAGCCTATTGGGCCTGTAGATGTTCCAAACACTCTTCTGATAGAAGCCCCTGAAACAGCCTCTAAAAAGGCCCCTGACATAGCCGCCGATCTACCGGCAGCGCCAGAGCTTGTTTCCAAAACCGAGCGCGCTAGTGGCTCTAATACTCCGGCAGAACTAGTTACTCCCATTATGGAGTCGAAACCAACGTTCCAGCCGCCCCGTTCAATAGCAGAGCCCCCTATTCCAGACACAATTAGCCGACCAGTAACACAGGGAAGCTCAAATTCAAGTTCCGCCTCGGAGCGTCTCAGTTACTCGCAGCAACAGGTCACTATTGTATCTCCTACTAAGCGCCGGAATAGGGAATCCCTCCTCACGCAAGATGTGCGGTCATGTGAGCCCCGGCTTGTCATCACCAAATTGGTGCTCACAAACTTTAAATCTTATGCCGGGGTGCAAGAAATCGGCCCTTTCAACGCGTCCTTTTCTGCTGTGGTGGGTCCCAATGGTAGCGGCAAGTCCAACGTGATCGACTCGATGCTCTTCGTTTTCGGGTTTCGCGCGCTGAAAATGAGACAGGGAAAGCTATCCGAGTTGATCCACAATTCTGTGGCAGGGCAAGAGATCGAGTACTGTCAGGTGGACATCCACTTCCAGCACGTGACCGACGACCCCCATCAGGCGGGGTTAGCCCACCCGGTCGCCGGCTCGGAGTTAGTGATTTCGAGACGCGCTTTCCGGACGAACGGGTCCCAGTATTTCATCAACAACAAGTCGAGCTCGTATAGCGAGGTCACGTCGTACCTCAAAGGCCAGGGAATTGACCTCGACCACAAGCGGTTTTTGATTTTGCAGGGTGAGGTCGAGTCAATTGCTCAGATGAAGCCCAAGGCGGAGCGGGACAACGACGACGGGCTCCTTGAGTTTCTTGAGGATATCATTGGAACGAGCAAGTACAAGCTGTTGATCGACCAGAGTTTGACCCAGATCGAGGAGTTGAACCAGGTGTGCATGGAGAAGGAGAACCGGTTTGAGTTGGTCGAGACCGACACAAAGTCGATGGAAGAGAAGAAGAACGAGGCGCTCCGGTTCTTGAATGTGGAGAAGTCGCTTACAAATAAACGGTCCGTGAGCTACCAGGTGAGCATCCACGAACACCAGCAAACACTCGATTCCAATACCGAGGTGGAACTAGAGCTCGAAGCGCGTTTGGGCAAGGAGGTCGAAAAGAACCAGAACGCCAACCGCGAGCTCGAGGTCACACACGCAAAGAAAGCCTCGCTTACGGGTGACCTCGAGAAGCTCAACAAGGAGATCGCCGTGCTCTCGAAGAAGCAAAAAGCGGTCAACAGCCAGAATGTCGCGCTCGAAGAAAAGCACAAGAACGTGAGCAACAAGATCAAAAAGATTGAAAAGGCGAAGGCCGCTTCCGAGTCGGCGCTTTCTGCATCGACCATGAGGCACGACAACATGCGGGCAGAAAGCGAGAAGTTTCTCGCGGAATTGGCCGCTCTTGAGCTGTCGCTTGATGTGGAAAAGGGTACCCTCGTCAAGTTGAGACTGAACCTCACGGAGAAAACGTCGCATTTCTCCGAGGAGATCCTGGCCCTCCAGACCAAACTCGAGCCGTTCAACGATAAACTCAAGGAGAAGGACCGCGCGCTGGAGCTCATCAAATCCGAAATAGATATGCTTGAATCCCAAAAAAAGAACCTTGAAAAGAGACTCCGCGAGGAACTGAAGCGACTTCTGGACATCAAGGCCGAGGGCAAGGCCAAAGAGGCGGAGTTGGAGTCGCTCAACAGGAAGCTTTCTCATATCGAGGAGCAGATCGGTCTCGGAGAGGACCAGAGCAGCTCCCACAAAAAGACCCTTGAGCACAAGCGGGTGCGTTTGGCGACCGCCCGGCTGAAGACGCTGGACGCGGTGGCCAAGCTTGCAAATGCCCAGAACAAAAACTCTGTGCTCGCTAGTTTGACGAAACTTTCGAAGTCGGGGCGTATCAGTGGATTTCACGGGCGACTTGGCGATTTGGGTGTGATCGACGACAAGTTTGACGTGGCGGTATCTACAGCGTGCCCTGCTTTGGACTCGATGGTCGTCGATACTGTGGAGACGGCCCAGGCGTGCATTGACTATCTTCGGAAAAATCGCTTGGGGTATGCCAACTTCATTTGCCTTAACAAGCTTCTGAAATTCAACATGGGCCCGATCAAGACCCCCGGCAGCGCGATGACCGTCAAGCGGATCTTCGACTTGATCACTCCAAAAGACCCGGTGTTTCTTCCGGCATTTTACAGTAAATTGCGCGACACGCTTGTTGCCAGCAACCTTCAAGAGGCCAAAAGTGTTGCCTACGGGCCCACCAGATTCAAAGTTGTGACTTTGGATGGAAAGGTGGTCGA
This sequence comes from Metschnikowia corniflorae, assembly GCA_030581935.1. Lineage (NCBI taxonomy): Eukaryota > Fungi > Ascomycota > Pichiomycetes > Serinales > Metschnikowiaceae > Metschnikowia > Metschnikowia corniflorae. Next base: position 22,769 of record JAKTWD010000620.1, read on the forward strand.
CACGTCCGGTACCATGTCGGGTGGTGGAAACAGTAGCGCGAGGGGCGGCATGCGGTTGAGATCCAACGCCACAAACCAGGAATCGGAGTATTCAGAGGACGACGTGAACGTTATGAGGAATGAGCTTCTGGCAATGGAGAGCGAGGTGCAGTCGCTTGAGATCGAGCTTCACGAAATGGAGACTAATCTCAGGAAGTTAAAGGATTTCAAGCCGGATACCGAGTTTGCCATTCAAACGGCCCAGCTAGATATCACGTCGCTCGTCACCGAGGGCAAAGAGGTCTCCAAGACCATCAAACAACTTCTTGCGGAGAAAGAAAGCATGGAATCATCGTCCGAGGTCGATTCTGCGGTGGAGGCCAAACGCGAGGCGCTTAAAGACATTCTAAGGTCCAAAGAGGAACTCAAACAGCAGATGATCGACTCAGAAAGCAGAATCGCGCAGCTCGAAGACAAGATCATGGAGGCAGGCGGGATCGAGTTGAAGGCACAAAACTCGAAAATCGACTCGATCAAGCAGCAAATCGAGATCATCCTGCAGAAGTCTTCTGAAGACCACGTCGCGTTGAAAAAATTAGAAAACGAGATCAAGCGGCACACAAAAATTGTATCTGAGAGTGACGCGGACTTGGTGCATGCAGACAGAGAAAGCACAGAGATTAGCCAGGAATTGACCGAGAATAGAAGTGCCAGGGTGGATCTCGAGGGCCAGATCAAAGCTGTGCAGCTGCTGGCCAATGAAATTGAAACCCTGATTGAAACAGTCGACCTTGCTCTCGAGGAACTCACTTCCATTATGAACGAGTTCAAGTCTGAAGAAATCGAGTTGCGCAACCAATTGGAAAAGGTCCAGGGTGTGCGGAAAAGATGCCGCAGATTGATCCAGGATGCGCAATCAGCTCTTTCAGACATCGTCGTACGAGATGCGGCGCCTTACTTGGAGTGGATGAAGGAAGAGGAGAGAGCTCAATTTGACAGCTCAGCGATCCACCAACTTGATGAGGACGAAATTCGTGCAGTCAATCTTGGTGAAGTAGAGCGGGAAATCGAGGAGCTCGAAAAGTACATGAGCGAGGTCAAGGTCGATGTCGAGATCTTGAAGGAGTACGGAGTCAAGCGCAAGGAACTTGACATACGGAGAGACGAACTCAATGAGTCGGTGGAGCAGAGAGATAAAATCAAGAATGACTGCGAGGAGCACAAGCGGAGAAGATTGGATGAGTTTATGGAGGGCTTCAACACCATCTCCCTCTCGTTGAAGGAAATGTACCAGATGATCACCATGGGCGGAAATGCCGAGCTCGAGTTGGTCGACACCTTGGACCCCTTTTCCGAGGGTATTTTGTTCAGCGTCATGCCTCCCAAGAAGTCCTGGAAAAACATATCAAACCTCTCGGGAGGTGAGAAGACTTTGAGTTCGCTAGCGTTAGTTTTTGCTTTGCACAAGTACAAACCGACACCGCTCTATGTGATGGATGAGATTGACGCCGCGTTGGATTTCAGAAATGTGTCGATTGTTGCCAACTACATCAAGGAGCGGACGAAAAACGCCCAGTTTATTGTTATCTCCTTACGGAACAACATGTTCGAGCTTGCACAGCAGCTTGTGGGGATCTACAAAGTGAGCAACATGACGCGCAGTATCTCGATGCAAAACAGGGCTTTATTTGTGGAGGAATGATCTTGTTGACTATATACGTGCAAGCTCGCTGCGCTCGGGGCGCCACGCAACTTGTGTGGCCTGTGCATATCCATGCTGCCCCCTTCGTTTGAGAATGAAATGCGAGTCGAACCAGTCGATGAGGTCAATCAAATTTGTGAGCTCTTTCATTTCCTTGAGAAGCTTTCGAGGTATGAGCTTGTCCATCATCTCGGACAAGTGATGCTGTGTGATGCGGAAGGGCAAGCCATAGCTGGTGGCGTAGTGCCAAAAATGCTCTATTGCTGCCCATGGGGTGGTGTCAAAACCGGCAAAAAGGCCCGGGTTGGCAAGAATACCTCTGACTGCCATGACACCATCTACACCCGTGCGCTCTGCAATGTGTCTGGCGTCTTCGAGCGAAAAACAGTCGCCGTTGGCCACCACTGGCACTTTTACAGAGTCTTTGACCAAGCGGATCGCGTCAAAGTTGGCCGGCTGAGAGGAACGAGTATTCTTTGTGCGCCCGTGGACGGTGATATAGTCAACACCAGCTGCCTCCACCATCTTTACGAATCTCACTGTTTCCTCGAGGTCACTATGAATACGGATCTTGGTTTCTAGACATACCTTCGAGCCGTACTTGTCCTTGACAGCTTTCACCATTTGGGAGACAAGTTCGGGTTCCGACATGAGTGCTGCGCCAATACCCTCGCGGACTTGTTCACGTATTGGACACCCACAGTTAAGCCCTATTCCGTCAACAAAGGGGTGAATCATCTCAACGAATTTGAGGAGATCCGTCACATTATTACACCCGACTTGGACCACCACCAGCCGGTCATTGTCGTTAGTGGTGAAATCGGTGATACGAGCAGTATTGTTGCGAACAAACTCTCGAGCCAAGATCATCGGCGTATACACGATATCGGTGTTATAGTGGCGCACAAGCTCGCGGAACGGAAGCTTCAGGTACCGCACCATGGGGCCCGCTATATAAGCAGGCCGCCCGTTTAGCAGCTTACAACTCTGAAGAATATAAAGTGGGTTATGTTCGGGACTTCGCTCTGAAATTGCCATTTTCGATGCTGTACTGAGGCTGCGAAGCTTTAATGGTGTTGAAATCTTGAAGGCGGGCGGTATGCTCTGCGAGAGAGTCTGAATTGGCAAACCGGTAAGTTTCTATCTTTCCCGGAAAAATAGCCACTCAAAGTTTGTGACTGAGATAATGCCGGCGCATTATAACACGACTTTTTTGGTATGCAGATCGATGAGATAAACATCGCGAGGCGCGGAACTACCTGCCCAAAGCAGACAAGCCATCCGCACTTGAAGTCTGTACAGAAAAAAGTATACAATCGACTACTTTTATGAATTTAGATTTTTGTATTAGATTTTTATTCGCCTTCGCTCACCATCGTATGGCTACAAAACCGTTATGATACACATACTATGATACAAATGACCGTGCCCGAATCGCATGCTTAACGATGCTGCACACTGCCATCACCGCTTCACTTGCCATCACATGCAACTTACTCTTCTTCGGAAGACTCCGACGACAAATCGTCTTCAGAGGACTCTTGTGCGGGAATGTTGTTGAGAGCAACTGCAGATGCGGAGGCTCCGTTCCCACCTCTTTCGGCATCGTCAAACAACTGAAGTTGGGATCTCAACTGCTCCAATTGATCAATGTTGCCCGAGGAGTATGTCGACTTCTTCTGCTTCTTCATCGCCGTGGAAGCGGCCTTCTTTCCGAACAAAAAGTTGTAGAACTTCAACACAGTTCTGTCCTCCAACTGATCCATATCAAGCTCTACCTCCTCCTCGTCACTGATAACAATATCATCCTTAATGATCTTTATCAAAGCTTGCAACTTCTTGTCGTTCAAGGTCGGAACGGTTTCACTCACTTGCTTCTTCATCTCGTATGTGACCGCAGGCTGAGAGTCGGCTTGATCAACCATGGAGTTAGACCTGGCCCGCTTGCTCTTGCTCTTCTTGGCGCTCTTCCTCCGTCTTTTGGCATCTCTTTGTTGCTTCATTCTGTCCAAGTGCTGCTTTTTCAACTCGTCGAGTTCGTTCTTCATTCTCATTAACTGGTTTTCGAGAAATTGTATAGCGGGCACATTTGACAACATCTCCTCATTGATCTCGGGTTCGTCATCATCATCCTCATCACTGGTGTATTCGCCTTCGGAGTGGGTTGGGGTCGAAGCAGGAATCGGCTTGCTGGCCCATTTTTTGTCAAAAACCTGCTCAAGCTTCAGCCCCATGGCATGTACGTCGTTGCCCTTGGGATTGAAGAGGTAGCAGTTGGTAAAGACCAATCTGACATCTTTTTCAAACTCATCGCCGTTCTCATACTGATTGTTAGCGAGCTTGGTCTGAATGGTTCCCAAATCCATTGGAGTTTTCACGACTTCGGTATAGTGAGGAATATTGAGTGCAACAGGGTCCACAGGCTGCAAAAATGGAAAGTTTAAATTAAAAAGCTTTTTGGACGTCAACTCGCGGATCACTTGGTTACAGAAACGCAACTCCGCCGCATACTTCTTCTTGCGAGGTCTCACGTCGTAAGGCAACTCCTTCGATCTTGGCGGATGGATGGTTCTCTTCGGCCTGTGTGCAGCAACAGATTCCTTCTTGGATTCTTCTGTGGCGAGCACAGTTCTCCGCCTGGAGTTGACGGCGGCAGGCGCAGAGGCAGCTCCGTTAACTGCCAAAACCTTGGGTGGGATGTTGAGCATATGCTTCTCAAACTGCGCCTGAATGTTTTTTGCCATGCGAGAGATTCCGGAAGTTTCACCGTTGAACTTTACACAATTGCCTACCATGAGGTTGAAATCCTCCACGACTTGCAGAGGGTCTTCGTAGGCATTGACCGAAGCTTTTCTTTCGATAGTACCGAGATCCATGGGTCTCTGGATGTAATTGTAGTACAACGGCACATTGAGTCTCACCACATCCACCGGATGAAGAAAAGGACCTGCATCTTTCAATCTCTTGATAGCTTTGATGGTGTTGAGCACGAATTTGTTTTGGTGCTTTGGCATTGGGTTCTCAGGCAAGTTGTTCATATCTGGCTCGGTTGGCGGTTTTGGAGCTGGTGTCATTTTTGACGGATCGAGCGACGGATCTTGAGCAGCGCCCTCAGGTACACTGGGTACGTCCTCATGGTTCCCGCTCGAACCAGGATTTTCCTCAGTTTCAGTCTCAGGTTTGGGGACTTGATGCTCCCCTTCATCCGTCTGCTCCGTGGTCCCAGAACCATCGACATCAGTCTGCTCAACGTCATCTGTTTTTAGCTTTTTTGCTGGAGATTCCTCGATCGAATCATCAGTGTTCTCAAGATTGCGCTTATCTGGTGATGGCGAGGGATTGGGGGGCGAAAGCGGCTTTTCAGGCGCTTCGGTTTCGATGTGTGAGGAATCTTTGGAATTTATCAGCGCAAAAGGCTCAGCAGACGGAGTTTGAACCGGCGTGTTGGCGTCGGTAGCTACCAGATTGTCGGACATAATTGGAAGTTGGTAAGATCACGTGAGGGTTAGAAATCGAAACCCGTGCACCAGCGGAAAAAAAGAACTTTCGATAAAGCGGTAGCTGTCCAAAACAGTGGCCAATCAAATGCGCGCAAACGAGAAAAATCGTGCACCACACAGTCCGCGAAAGAGATGAAACCCAAAAATTTGCGAATTTTCGTGCTCACACTTCGCAGGAAATCCCAGTTTATTTATATATCTGACGCCACTTGCTGGTGCGAACTTTCCCAGTTGTGTTTTTTCGGCATTATTTTGCCTAGACACGCCCCCGACTGCACGCTGGCTGCAAATCCTCTTGTCAATGTGTGAGTCTACAAACCTTGACAACTACATTTCAAAACTAATTCAGATAAAAACAACAAAACTTGAAAAGAAGAAATAGTTGAGACTTCTTTTGGAATGTGTTTCAAACTCCTTTTCGCAACATACCAGGAATGACGTATAGCGGGTCACGCTTTTCCTTTTTTTTCCAATATGGTTGTGACGCTAATCTTGGAGGGCAAATTGGTAAACGCACGCACACACCCCTAAGAAATGTTCAAAGTGGGAGCCACAAACTCACAGCATTCATACCGAATTGCTATTATGGCTGACGTATAATTTGATTGCATTCAAAGGGTGAACAGGATATGTCGATCAAGGACATGTTGATTTGGGTCAGCGGGTATGCTGTGGTAGTACGATCCGCCCCTTAATCTTTTTTCTCATCCTAGTTTCCTCATAGTAAGGCCGGGTAACCCTCGAAGGAGTGCATACAATAGCCAGCCATAACTCGCGCGTTGCAGCGCGTCACGGCGCGTCGGAAGATGGGAACCTAGATTACTGAATAAGGACCTATTTTTAAAGGGTATCCACATTTATCCCTCATGTGAAATGCCAGGACTTTGCAAAAACTAAATTTTATGTGTACTGAAGCGCTTTGTAATATAAATTTCTGATGACTGTTTCGTGAAAATATACACGTGTTCCGTCAGATATACTTGTTCAGCCTTGGCAAGTCCTCGCCCATACATTCCCGCAATGATTGCGAATATTTGCGCAGCTAAAGAAGCGCTGGCTGATTGTCTAGTTTCAGTCTAATAAAAGCACTATACACATAACAGAGGTATGGTGAGTCTATAAATGAATGGAGAGCAAATCATTAGATGAAAAGCCCTTGTTGCAAGTGGGACACCGCCTGAGTCTTGCAGCTAACCTTTCTTGCACACAACCATCACAGAACACATGGCCGCATGCGGTGATGGCCATGTTTTTCCAATTTTTGGAGCACACGGAGCACTTTGTGATGGACCTCAATGCCTCTAACTGCTTTGCATCTTCCTGTAATATCGAGGAGGTGTTGTTTTGTTTGTACTTAGTCAAAAGGGTCTCGGTAGCTCGAAGCTTGGCATCAAGCTTGCTCTCCCTCGTTTTTTGAGCCGCGAGATCGTGAAGCGTTTCCTCCTTTTCTTTCTTCGCCTGGATCAATTCAGCTTTAAGTTGGCTCACATCTTTCATTGCGAGCTCACGCACCTTTGTAAGCTTCTTAACCGTCTCTTGCAATTTGAGGTTTTCCTGGACAGATCCTTCCTTGATGATGCGATATTCGTCGACGTTCTTGGTCAATATGTCGATCTTGCTCGCGTAACTGACCTCCATTTCGCCAAGCTTGGACACCAATTCCAGTGACTTCGCTAGCTGGCTCTTCAAAATCTTATTTTCAGCCAGCAACAGATCTTTCAACCTCATGCTGGCAAAATACTTCTGGTCGGCCTTGTTTTTCTCGATCGTCAATTTCTTCATCAACCCTTCTCTGTCGACGACTTCACGGAGCTTCGAGAAGTTAATGTCACGAGTGCTCTGGAAAGCCTTTTCGATGTCCTTGAGTTCGTCGTTCAAGACCTGTAATCTTTTGATAAGCTCAGACTTATCAAGCAGCTCGAGACTGTGATCCTCAGCACCACTATGCTCGTTTTGTCTCTGTTCCTCCATGCTTTTGAGGCGCTCGCTTAAAACTTCATTCGCTTTAACGAGCTCCTCGTTTGTTGCCTTGCTTTCAAGCTCCAGTTTGAGAATTATCTGTTTGCCCAAAAGCTCGTCGCGCACCGTTCTGACACGCGCCAAATCGCTCTCGGCCTTTGTAAGTAATTCTCGCAAGCGGTTATTTTCCTCTTCGAGCTCCTGACTCATGCTTCTGACGTAATTGCCCTCTCTTTCCTCATACTGTTTCAATCTGTTGGTCAAGTCTTCTTTAGTCAGAGTGAGTTGAGAAAGAGAATGAGCAAAGGCATTTTTTTGGTCCAAGAGCGCCAAATAACGTGCTGATTTGATTAGGTCTGAGTCATCAAGATCCAGAAGTCTTCGCGCAAGTTCAGAGTTGGCTGTTTCCGCCAGTTGGAGACCAGCCAAAGCGCTTTTCAAGCGGTCTTCTAGGGACTCGTTTCCCGCTTTGAGCTCTACAAGCTCTATTTTTAGACTTTCGAGCTCTTGTTTCGAGGCATGGTCAACTGCTTGAAGATCACCATTATCGGCTTTGTTTGATCCGTTTTCAAGTCCATTGTGGGCTTGTTCGGACTCTTCCGATTTGTTTTGGCTGTTCTTCAAGATTCTTTGCAAAGTCTTTGAGTTCTTGCGATCATTCTCCTTCAAGGCTTCATCTAGCTGTTGTTCCATTTCCTCCATCTTTTCTTTGTATTCTTTCTGAAGAAGCTCAGCTGCTTGTTTTTCAGCTTTCAAGGAGAGAATATCTGAGCATTTTAGTATGTTATCTTGAAGGTGCTCCGATCCGGGTGCCAGTAAGAGAGAGACCAACGTTTCGCGGCGTTCCTCCAACAAACTTCGAATTTTGTCTTCGCTCATTGAGAGGTCAATGCCGGGAAGCGTTTTCTCGTCCTGACTATGGGCAGACACTACCAGCTTAAACCAAGTATCTAGAAGCAGGTGAACCGCCAAAAACGTCAGATAACGCTTTTCATACTTGGCAATTTCCCTCGTAAGCTCACTGGCCTGCAACTTGTAAAAGTTCATTTGCCTCCAAATGGCCTCTTTCTTGAAATATACCACATCCTGTTGCGTCAAAGGTCCTTCCTCACTGAGCTTTTGCATCGGCCTTTTCGACGGCTGTAGCAGCGCATCGTCAATGTCATCAAACAGTCGTTTTCTATCGCCTTGATCCATGATGTGAACTCTATATACGCGTTTACAATTGTTAACGGTTGGTCACAGGAAACACGGTGATACAATGTGCGAAGCTGATGTAGACAAGCGGAATATATCGTACGGATCAGTATCCGTGAAAGATGATTTAGAGTGCTGCCAATATGTACAAAGTCAAAGCCACCTTTCAAACCAAGTTTATCGCTAAAACTGGGTGTGTTGAATGAAAGACTGTTTGGCCTTGTAGCTTCAGACTTTGTTTTTTCTCAGTTTTGAGAAAGACGACTCTCTGCTTTTTTCGCGCACGGGTCCGTGGCCATTTTGGGCCGCACACGCCTCAAAAGAGGGTGTGATTAGGCAATTCATCGTGGTGAATGGAGCCTGTTGAGTTTGTCTTTTTTCTTTTTGGTTCTGTGGTGATTTTGAGTTGAAGGACCTTTTTACTGTTGCTGTACGCTTGTGATCATTCGAGCATTGTCTCGTTTCCGAGCCTGCTGCAGTGATGTCAACGTAGTAACGGTGCCCAGTATTCATAGAGTTTGGAGATTTGGGCCGAAAGATATGAGATCCAAGTTTTCGAGTGCAAAGGCATTCAGAATCCAATTCAAAACATTTACCGTTTGTGCATGGCTAGACCTAGTGAGTATACGTAAGCAGGCCCTGGCATAGTCTCAAGTACACCCATCCTACTTGCCTAAACAAATTTGACAAGATTTCAACAAGTATGCCATTTAAAGAACTCACGAAGATAGCATCGTATTTTGTGTTTGACCAGATTGATTCACATGCCAAAACAAACAAAACAGAGCAATATGCGATGGGAGACAGTCAATCTCCTTGTTTCTAAAGATTCCACGAGTCGGACTGAATTCCACTGAATTATCGAGAATCAATTAATCAGAATCCCCGAAGCTAAAATTCTTGCATTTTACCCAAATTACTCCTGTGTTGCTGGAAAGTGCTTGGAACTTGTCACAAGCTTATTGGAGACCTGCCAGAAATTCGCCTGGGCTTCCAAGAAATGCGACATTGAGTGGAAGGAGCGGCGCCTTTCTGAGGGAAGCTTGAGGCCCGAAACAAGAAGGTCGAACATTGGACAAATAAGAGAAAAAATCATTTATTGTCGATGATCCGAGCCAATGAATCGCAAAGAAAACAGGATTTCTTCAGAGTCAATGAATTTCCGGAGTAAAATAGGAAAAACGTTTTCCTATTCCGAACCGAAAACACGCTCAGACCTGCCTGCCCCACGTTTGGCAGCTTTGCAATGTCCGCGCACTCAGCTTCTCACTTATCTTTCTCTAGCCAAGAAACTGGAGAATACCATAGGCAAGTTTGACCTCTTTCAAAGAAAATGAGGCCATTTTCCTATCTATGCACTTTTGCACTATTTCTAGTCTCGGCGTCCGCGGTCAAGGAGTATCTCTTCAAAGACTGTGCAAAACTGGGATTCTGTCGACGAAATAGGCATTACGCGACCCAGATCACTGGTGCCGGTCCTTCCAGGCTGCCATATTCGATTGACAAAGACTCGATCACGGTGTCGGAAACCCGTATTCGGGGAAAAATCACTAAAATCTTACCTGCCATAGATTCTCATGTGAGCCTACCCTGGCTGATTTCCATTCTTGGTGGAGATTCTCTTCGGTTTAAGATTGACGAGGAACGGCAACAAAAATACGTAAATAGAGTCGACCCTAAACGGTACGATGGTGCCATTGACGCTGCTTTCGACGGGCCGTTGGAAACAAAAACCGCTCGACTTCAAAATGCAAACCTCGTAAAGGAATCCACCGGGTTCACGTACACCTATGGACCCGCAGGCTCGTACGAAGTCCGTGTCGATTACTTTCCCGTGCAAATCAGCATTTACAAAGGTGGAGAAATCCAGGTGATCTTCAACGAAAAAAGTTTCCTCAACGTTGAGCATCTCAGAGCCGAATCGGAAAACCACTTGCATGTAGACCGCGATTTGGAGCTTGATTTCGATATGTTCCACGATTCTTTTGCGGACTCGAAAGCAGACACTATCCCTATGGGGCCTGAATCTGTCGCAGTCGACGTGACATTTTCAGGCTTCTCTCACGTGTATGGAATCCCGGAACACGCCGACTCGTTGAGTCTCAAGGACACACGTGGCACAAAATGGCCATATCGGCTCTTCAACGTGGACATATTCGAGTACGAGACCGACTCGCGCATGCCAATGTACGGGCTGATCCCGCTTTTGGTCGGAGTTAAGCCCAACGCGGCAGTCGGGGTGTTCTGGGCCAACGCCGCCGACACGTTTGTCGACATCCACAAGACGGACTCGGTACGCGCACACTGGATGTCGGAGAACGGCGTTATGGACGTGGTAGTGATGCTCGGAGATAAGCCATCGGACATAAACACCAAGTACGGCTCCCTCTCGGGGTTTGCACCGCTTCCACAGCTCTTTGCATTGGGGTACCACCAGTGCAGATGGAACTACAATGACGTCGAGGATGTGCTTGGAATCTCGAGTCAGATGGACGACCACATGATCCCTTTTGATACTATGTGGCTCGATATCGAGTATGCGGACCGCAAGCAGTACTTCACGTGGGATCCGAGTGCTTTTGGCAAGTCTGTCGAAATGATGAAGGAGCTTGAAAATACAGGCAGGAATCTCGTGGTCATCATCGACCCGCACCTTAAGACAGGGTATGAGGTCAGCAACTATGTGGAATCACGCAAAATCGGCATCAAGGACCCCCAAAACGACACCTATAAAGGCCACTGCTGGCCAGGAGAGTCGGTGTGGATCGACTCGATGAACCCGCACGCCCAGGCTTATTGGGACAAACTTTTTTCTTACAAGACGGGCCTGTTTTTGGAAACCCAAACCAACGTACATCTTTGGAACGACATGAACGAGCCGTCTTTCTTCAATGGGCCCGAAACGACACTGCCCAAGGATAACCTACACTATGGTGACATCGAACACCGTTCTGTGCACAACTTATGGGGCATGACCTTCCACGAGCTCACACACAAGTCTTTGGTGAAGCGACTCGAAAACACCGCCCGCCAAAGACCGTTTATTTTGACGCGCTCCTATTTTTCAGGGTCCCAAAGAACTGCCGCCATGTGGACCGGAGATAACATGGCCACATGGGAGTACCTCCGTGCCTCTCTACCCATGATTTTGACTTCAAATGTGGTGGGCATGCCCTTTGCTGGTGCTGACGTTGGCGGCTTTTTTGGCGACCCTTCCAAAGAGCTTTTGACCCGATGGTACCAGGCGGGAATCTGGTACCCTTTTTTCAGAGCACACGCACACATCGACTCTCGGCGAAGAGAGCCGTGGGTTGCAGGCGAGCCTTATACTTCGATCATGAGAGATGCCGTGAGATTACGGTATGCGTTGCTTCCTACTTTGTACACGCTTTTTCACGATGCCAGTATCACAGGGACACCTGTGTGGAAGCCGATGGTATACGAGAACCCCGAAGATACGCAGACTTACGAGATCGAGGACCAGTTCTTTTTGGGCGATTCTGGCCTACTTGTCAAGCCCGTGACTGAGGAAGCGTGCACCGAGGTTTCTGTTTACATCCCTACGGACGACGTGTTCTACGACTACACCAACGGGGTTTTCGGGAGCACACCTGCACTTCAGAAATCAGGATATATCAGCAAGCATGTGAAACTTGATGATATCCCAGTGTTCGTGAAAGGAGGTTCTATCTTTGCACGCCGAAACCGGTACCGTCGCTCGACCCAGTTGATGCGCAAGGATCCGTTCAGCTTGGTGGTGGCTTTTGACAGATCTGGGACTGCCAATGGTAGTCTTTACATTGACGATGGCGAGTCATATGGCTATAAAGATGGCAAGTTCGTGAAGGCTCGGTTCGAAGGTCTCGATGGTGTGATGTTGACGAGCACCTCTTCGACTGGTGATGCTGCGTATGCAGAGACACTCAAGGAGGTCGGGATTGAAAGGATCACGATAGTGAAAACCCCTTTTAAGTCGATTACGAAGGCTTCGGTGACTCAGAATGGCCAGACTTGGGAGGCTAGGTTTGAGCAGCATGACCAGGTACTCGAGGTGCTCAACCCAAGAATCAATGTGGTGGATTCTTGGGTGATAGAGCTCACAGAGGTCGAAGACATAGGCCACGATGAATTGTGAGCTGTCAATAGAAATAGAAGTCGGTGATTTTTGGTTCGTTGATGATCGCTGGACGTTTTAGAGTCCAGGATAGGAAGCCATTGGAGAGCATACAAAGAATAGAACATGACTGGGACGGGAAACTCGACATGGTGCCGCAGGAAAAAGAAACGAGTTGAATCTGAGTGAAAAACACAGAAATCCGTGATGGCGTCAAAACGCCTTTTTTCAAACTATGCATGAAGCACGGCTTATTGTGCAGAATTTGTCGGCAGTTCTTTAAGACACCACGAAGGACTCTTGGAGATTTTCAGAGAAGTGAACTATTCGAAGCAGACAAACACGGCGATATAGCCGCACTGAAACCATACAAACTCATCCAAACGCCTCAAATGAGTTACTATTCCATTAGGAATATGCGATAATTGGAAGACACCTACACACGTGAGAGGGCTCGAACCATCTTCTTACTAATACCGACAGGAGGAGACATATCCGGTGATGTATGCGTGCACATGGCTCTTGAGGGTCTGAAAAGCAACGATGTGCTGATCCAAGAATAGACAAATAACTCCGGCACTAACCAAACACCCCAGACAGCAACACGAAGACTATAGCACAAAGCTAAAAACTAACCCTAGAATTGAGTCGACCACTGCTGGAGAGAAAAGAGGACAAACGTATAAACTGGGTGAAATGAAAGCCGAAGAAATAACAATCACAGACATTGCGTCCTGGGTGGCTCACCGCCTCTCACGCCGCACAGCCTCGAAGAAGCGACGTTGCATGCGTTGAAGTTGCTCAACAGCTCAATGCAAACAGTACGAAAAAGAAAGAAATTTGGCCATTGGCGATTTTCTTCATCATTGACGAGACTATCGAAAGGCTTCATCCAGGAAAACTAACATTTACACGCCTCATCAACCAAATTATCCATGGCCTAATTTCAGCAGCTTCCGGCCCTGCCTCACTTCACGCTCGCTCTAAGTTGCCGAAGTGTTTTTCTTCCCCAATTTCCTGCATACGCGCCTCGCGAACTCACGCTTACGGTTTGCATGACAGGCAAGTGCACCAAAACATCACAATACTGTGCCTTTCTGCTCACTGTGCAACTTAGACAGCGTGTTATTAGATAGATCTCTGCCCAACGGCATTTTCCTGGGCGGCGCTGAAACTTTATTTAAGTGGCGGGACAAAGCTACTTCTACCTTTTTATTTCATTTCAAATTCACCATCTGGTGCCAGGCAGGCGTTTACTTCGGCGGCCATTTAAAATCAGTCCTACTGGGATTTCATTGTTTGCTTTTGGAAAGTTTGAGTAAGTCGAAAACTTCTTTATTTTTTTCTTTATTGCCACCAAGTTCTTGAATTTTGGGAATCGAGGGAATCAACCTGACACTTTGAAAGACTTTGGGAGTTCCAGGATACAATAACCGTCAGCATACGGTATCCACTTCTGTGCCTGTTTTTGCTGGAATTAAAGAAATCAAGATCAAGAGGCGTATCTAGCCTACCGGCGCACTGTCTTTCACACATTACATCCATTTTCGTTGACATTGCTAGGCTTTCGTCAAAATCCCGGCGTTAGCCTTAATATTTTCCGATACACTCCCGAGTTCGGGTCATTTTCCACATAAAAAGACACTGCCATGTCGTCGATGGCCAAAGATGAAATGGCTCTGTCGAACGGGCTGAACGATTTTGTCAAGAAACTATACCAAATGCTCCTTCAGGAAAAGTATCTGGACGTGGTTCGATGGACACCCCACGGGACCAGTTTCGTGGTGTTGAACACAAACGAGTTCACCAAGGTGATTCTCCCGACGCACTTTAAGCATAGCAACTTTGCCAGCTTTGTGCGGCAGCTCAACAAGTACGATTTCCACAAGGTCAAGATCTCCAATGAGGAGCGCCAGAACTACGAATACGGAGACGATGCATGGGAATTCCAGCACCCGGATTTTCGTAAAGACGATAAGGACGCGTTAGAAAACATTCGCCGCAAGGCGCCTACGAAGAAAGATAGCATTCTTGACTCATCTCAGTTGCAGCTGCAAATCCTGCAACTAAAACAGGAGATGACCAAACTACAAAACGATTTGCGCTTGTCCAACGAGAAATTGCGCGCGGTTTCGGAGTCCTCGATTGCCCTGAGGACGTACAACGAGCGGCAATACCGTTCCATGGGTGTTTTGGTTCACTGCCTAACCCAGGCCGGCATCAAAGTGCCTCCGCTTGACTTGCCGAACCCCAGCTTGCTCAGCATGCTGCAGCCCCCGGCGGCTAATCTGCACCGGAGCGAGAAGACCCTTGGTCACGTGCCGCAGGGTATGAATGACCAGCACCAGACGCTCCAGACGATACAAAACCAGCAGAAGCTTCAACAACAGGCACAAAGCATTCATCTGCGGCAACAGAGCGTAGACTCTGGCGCACCCGTAACTACTACTCTGGTTCCCAACGCCAAGTTCCATGTTTTGCTTGTCGAAGACGATAACGTGTGTATTCAGTTGTGCCGCAAGTTCTTGATGAAGTACGGGTGTCAGGTGACCGTCGTTACGGATGGACTCAACGCTATTTCTACGGTGGAGCACACGAAGTACGACTTGGTGTTGATGGACATTGTCATGCCGAATCTAGACGGCGCCACGGCCACCAGCATCATCCGTTCTTTCGACACAAAAACGCCAATCATCGCCATGACGGGAAATATCCAGGATAACGACTTGGTCACCTACCTCCAGAACGGTATGCTGGATATCTTGGCCAAGCCGTTCACGAAAGACGACTTGTATCTGATTTTGAGCAAGTACCTTCTTGGCCCCAAGCTGGAGTTTCTCGATCTGCCGCCAGTTCCAGATTTTCCGAGATTACCCATTGAAACCCCAAGGCCCACACTGAACCCAATGGCGCCAATTCCCCAGATTTCGCAAACGCCGCCTATGGGGTCCGGGATGTTAGATACTTTGGATTCGTTGGAGTCTGCGCTGAAAAAACCGCGGATGCACTGAGCATGAATACAGGCAACAGAGTTTGGTGCGTTTGAGGAACAGGGCAGTATGTGTGTGTTTTTTTGGGGCTTAGGTCATAATAACATATTCCGAAAGGCGGGACACGATAAAATGAACAATGGATCGTTTTGAATCAAGGTGATGTGCCGTGAAGATGTTTCGAATGGCGAGACTTTCGATTGATTTGGTCAAGCTTTGCGAGAAGCCTTGAAGGGCGCGAGGGCTTTCTTGATGAGTTTGTCCTCAGCCACCTACTTGAGTTTAGTAAGTTCAAAACAGGGAATACTTGAGGCACATGTGAACTGGAATGAAGGCATTTTTTTGGAGAACTGATCCATTGCAATGTCACATGGGTGAAGCTTCACACTATGCTATCTGACGTTACAGCCTTTCCTCCGTCTTCACAGTCACCACATTGAGGGCCAAGTCACTAAATGAGTCCTTCCATACTGCATCCCTTTCAGCATTAATGCGCTCTATCGACAACGCTTCGAATCGACTATTCTCATCGTCGTAGTCAAGTTCTGGCTCCACATACACGTTGTTCCGTGGCCGATTGCGTTTTTTCCGCAGCACCACGGTCACAAAACCGTCATTTCTCTCAACTGGCTTCAGTTCCTTTCCTTCTGACAAATGTACGAGTCGTGCAAGATTAGGATACTTACTTAAAAACACAGCCTTGGTTAAAGTGCCCATAGTCACCGAAAAGTCGTTAGCTAAAAGCCACCGCGGCTCGTGGGATTTCAAAATCTCTTCTGTAAGACTCCTTGGTGCATGTGGCATGTAGTATAGTGTCTTCTCTGAATCATTGGGGAACTCCTCCTGGGGCTCAATCACGTAGTTTAGTTCAATCGATAGGAATTCTATATCGTCAGGAGAAAAGGCTGGGTCATACATGGACACCTGTTCGGGTCTGATGTCAAATTTTTCGCATATGAGATTCAAATAAGCGAGCTGGTATAGCGCCTGGAACTCCAGCGTAGGGGATCCCAAAGCCAAACATCTTATTCGTGAAAATTGAAGAGGTTGTAGTAGTGAGAGCGAAGTGGCAAAGAATGTGGACGCGGATATACTTTTTTCGTGTCGATGCAATTTGTCTCTTAGCGACCGTTGGCGAGAAGCATCCATCGAGATATAGGGTATTTTATCAATGGACTTGCTGTTGTTCCGTGTTGTAGAAGACAGTGGTTATGAGACGGAGATGTGCTCACGTGATCAGACGTAAACACCGGGGAAGATGTAAAAGATGATGCTATGTGAGGATAATGGTTTGACTCCGCAGACGTTTTCAGCGTTTTCCATTAGAAATCTCGAAGAAACTGCAAAAATTTGGCGCAACTGTTCTTAAATGTATCTATTCTCGCTAAAGTGGACATTCACGGGATCTATGCTTCTTGTCACTGCATCGAGAAGTGCTTATGTATGGCGTAACGGACTCGAAAGTTTCTACTCTCAGAAGTGAATACTGATTGAGGTATCTGAGAGAAAATACACACGATATTTGTGAAAAGTCCAAGGCGAATTGCATCGAGAAAATATTAGCATTAATGGCCATAAGTATATTGAGCGCCGACCAATTAATCAATGTGTCACGTGACCCAAAGGGTTTGGCCAACGCCATCAATATCCACAGAACCGAAACATCAGCAGTATCGATTTGAATTGAGTATAGGCCAAATTAAGCCTTTGGAAAATATTCTATTCACAGTCAACGAATATCCGGTTTCCTTATGTGGTATTTGCGGGGGAGCAGATGTGATGTGTGTACCCACCACCAGACACCGTACCTTTCCTTTCTTATTCTTTGTCGAATCTTGATTCTTTTAAACTCTCTTTATCACTCCCCCACTCTTCCCTTATCATTTTGTATCTTTACGTTCATCCTACACCAAATTCCTGACACACTCAAAACTTTCTTTTCAGTATTCGATTAATTGTATTTGATATATATAGATATACCTCGATCCAGCTAGAACTATCACTAAGACCGATAGGGAGTAAGATAGGTTCGACGCTGGCTGCGGTGAAAGCTTTGCACCGCAGCTGGTGCACGCGCACACTCCTGTGTACACATTCCTGTAAGCGCTAAGACTCCCCTGGATCATGTGATGGTTCACATTATTCGAAAAGCGCGAACCATAGCCTTTATCGCACGTACCATGCGACTTTCATCGGAGCTCAAGATCTTCAAATGTTTGCTAAACGCTGATAACGGCGATG
>JAKTWD010000621.1:0-39903 GCA_030581935.1 Metschnikowia corniflorae
TTTTGATGCCATGATCGATAAAAAGTGCTGCGCTACCAAATGTTAGGAAACGGCCTAGTATAGAGGTACTAGAGGGGAGTATATGTATTGTTGGTTATGCTTAGGACTATCTTTCGCTAAGGCTTGACCTGGCAACTACCGGGCGTCCGTAGGGGCGCCCTTGTTCGCCGGTCCGCACTCGGGGCCGTGCGCTGCCCTGTGGCACGCACGACCCCTCGGGCTACTGCCTACCGCTCTACTACACAGGCTACGTGCAGGACCAGGGCCGGAGGCCCAGGTCCAGGTCTACATCATAACATTATGATCATACTATAATATGATAACTAAAACCATTCCAAATGTATATATTATTCTATTATTTTTGTTGAGTGTATTCTATGAACTGGAATGCTACACTTTTTCGGTCTAGCAGAGAACGCAATTATTACAAGGTTAAATCTGGTGATACGTGTAGTGCAATTAGCGGTAAGTATGGAGTTAGTGTTTCTGATATTGAGAAGTATAATGAGAACAATTTTGATTGGCAATCGGAAGTGCTCAGTGAGCATCGGAACCAGCAAGACAATAAAGTAGTGACATCTTAACACCTTAGCAACTGTCAATGCTACATCGGCCTCTCCCATGTGTTCTTAGCATGACTATGATAATAGTAATGTTCTCAAAGTTTAATTATCGAACTATCTGGTCCTTATGACCGCATCAAGCAACACTTCCCACACCAGATCCCCAAACTCTGCCCAGAAAAAAGTGAAGACTGTCCCACTGACAAACAGGTCAATTTCTCAACGAAAATATCGCATTATAGGAAGATAGAGCCAAGTGACTAAAAACTTCAAATCAGAATCACACCAACAAGCTGTGGCACCACTCTCATCATCAAAAGCTCTTTACTTACGAGGGTACAATAATTGCATCGTGCCTGAATGGTGAGAGGTTTTTTAAAATTCTTTCGCAGGTTCACCTACGCAAACCTTGTTACAAAATTTACCTCCCCTGAGTGTCAATAATCTCGAGACTTCATCATTCTAAAGAAAGGATTAATCTTTTGAGCGCATTCCCAAGATTCTGTTTGGAGACTTGTATGAGGGGATTCTGTTTCTCAAAATCTTTAAAACTAAGTTGATGAATGTATAAGGTGGGAGACTGTTTTCACTTTCAATATTCATGGAGAAAGACGTGGTTTCATCAGGCGTTTTCTTGCAACCCGTTAGGCCGGTCTCCATGATCTTCGAGGCTCAGAGTCCTAGCTCAGGATTCTAGTTCCTTTCGAAGAAAGGGGTACCCGAAATACCCTTGGTATAATGGAAGCATCGGCAGGACACTTCCTCTCATAGACATAATTAATTTCCTTTGACTTACTTTAGAAGCATTGAGCTGCTCAAGGTCGGTTACAGGGAAGCGAAGACTCGCTCTGAAGGGAAGTTTGAGTGGAGTTTGAGAGATGTCTAATCAAGTACATTGTCAAAGCTTTCAAGGTTAAAAAAGTCATCGTTTATGAGATCAGTTTGCTCATATGAGTTGACATAGTTCAGTCCCGAACTACCTCTGACGATCCATTGAACTACTAAATCCGGAAGGCCCGGTCTCTTGCCCGAGTAGTTCTTGCCCGAGTAGTTCATGAATCATCAGAAATGGCTCCCTCCATCCAAATCCGAAAACTACCTATTCTCGAAATCAAAACCCAGATACATCAAAGAACGCCCCTTTTATCATCTACTGCTGTCCACGAGCACGAAGAATCTGAGTCACCGAGTCCACTACCGAGGTCTTCAAGTCAATCAACGGAAACCCAAGAATCTCGCGGGTCTTACTGTTGTCAAGTTTCACCGTCTTGCTTGTCTTGTCCTTTCCTGTACCTGGCTTTCCAACAGGAAGCTTTCCCTTCAAAGACGCCACATTTTCGTTCACCACATCGAGCAAGTCCTGGCCAGTGAACTTCTCGGAAGTCAAAAACAAGCGTTCGTTTTGAATATCCTTTTCGAACGCCACGATATGCGCCTTGGCCACATCCCTTACATCCACAAACGATCCGCTGGTTTCTGGCACGTCAGAGTCCTTGTTCAAAGTCAACAAGTTGTTGATGATCTCCGAAGACGTATTGAGCTCACTCTTGATCTCGGAATCAAAGGTCTGGGGCCCGAACACAAAAACAGGGTTGACGTAATTGATGGAAAAGTGCGGCTTTTCCTCCTTGACAAAGTCCCATGCGGCCTTCTCAGCAAACGTCTTCAGACCGATATATCCCTGTGAAGGACCAGCCTTTGCCTCCTCCCATGTGATGGGATTCCATGAATCCTCGGTGTCGGTGTAACTCGAGTCATTTTTGGACGCGTTCTTGATCGCAGCATACGACGAGGTCACCACCACTTTTTTGATTTGAGGACCGTGGGCTTTGATGGCGTTCAATGCGTTTTTCGTACCGTTGACCGCAGGCAAAAGCAACTCCTTCTCGATATCCTTGGCCTTGAAATGGAAAGGGGACGCCGTGTGCAAGAACACCGTGACCTCTTTGTGCCTTTTCAACGCCTCGTCAAAGGCACCCTCAGGCTCCACATCCTCGACTATTTCGTAGGAAAAGGCATCAGAATTCAAGAGTTTTTTGAGGTGGTCACCTTTAGCCGCCGACCTCACGCTTCCTACAACCGAGTACCCCCTATCCAAAAGGAGTTTGACGAGATGTTGAGCGATGAATCCGGTGGCGCCAGACACGAATACAGATGTTGGGGTGATTGTCATTGTTGTGAGAAGATTTGAGCAAGACGAAGAAAAGAGTCGAGATTACGGAAAAGAAAAAGGAGGAATTATGAGAATCATCCACAGAATCCGGAGCAAGCTTGCTACCGACGCCACAGATCGGGGAGGTCCAAACTGTGGTTATATTTTAGAGGTATTATGCACTCCGGTTTATTAGTGATTCGCGATAAGCGGACAAATGATTCCCTGTGCGTCATTGTGCAGCGAGAAAAAAGCTTCGTGCATTCAGCACGTCAGAGTTGTTCAAAGTGCGCCTGGCGTAGCGTAGATACAGCGTAGACTCGCACGCAGCTACGCTCCTATCCGGGCACGCATAGCAGTGTTCGCGTTATGCCAAATTACGCCAAAATTAGTGTGAACTTTGAGTTCACTCGAAACGAAACACGCTTAGGAAGCGAAAACAACGATCGAGATAGAAATCATGAGGTAGCTAATTCTCAATGTTTGTGCCAGATTTCATCAATCGATTTACGAATCTCGAGGCCAACGTAATCAACACCATAATTGATTTTGGGAGCCATCGTAATTATCATCGAAAAGGGAAAGCGTATCTCTGGCGTAATGTTTCGTAAATTGATCGTAGTCTTGCCGCAACAAAGAACCGTAATTCAAACCTGAAATATGGAAAGTCGCTACCGAAATTTGCCATAATATGAATACTACGGTACCATAATCTTCATAAGCATAAGACAGAGATTAGCTAAATTACTCTCATTTGTGGGCTATCCATCCACTCAACACTGTAAAAATGTGCTGATAATAAAGATTTATATATTTACTTCCTTCGATATGTGTTCGTCGAGATCTTAGCGGTACGTTTTGTTTGTCAAATTGAGTGACGTGTGAAGAAATGAGCTGTTTCGTGCCCAAAGAGAGCTGCTTGAAAACATAGATCCATCCGATCATCAAGAATGCATGTACTCAATGGATTTCAACAACTTCACCAGCGTCATCTTCCATCTTATCATCACTATTGTCCTTCATCTCTCTCGCAACTTGGTCGCGTAACTACACGTCATCTTCAGTGTTCTCATCATCAGATTCCCCATCCAGGACAAAGTCACCTGGCCTTCTTTTCCTCCCCTTGTCGTTGACCACTGCCATCATTTTGTTTGTGGCTGGGAAAATTTAACTCTCTTCTCTGTGATCATATCGCCACATTTTGAAAAATAGGATTCTCCCCGCGCAGCTGTAACTGGAATAGCCATAATGTCTTTTGCTGACTGATTACGCTTAATCAATTATCTATTTCTTCTGCGATAATATTCGACGAAATCGAGGTTTTCTTTCAGATTTTAAGATAGAAGCCGCGACTTCGACCCCAAAACCTTCATGGTAACTAAGACAAGGAAAGTGAATCCTGCCTTACCGATGGTCACTTCATGAGCCGTGTTCGACAGTTACCTCACTTTGCAACCTCTGTGCTCCATAGTAATTTTCGTTAAGTTTGAACAAATCTTCCAAATTTTTCCTGATGCAACTTACCAAGACACGCGCGAATGGTTCTCTAGTCTGAAAATATTCGAGTTTGTACTTTGGATCAAGAGTGGTGGCGATAGTGAGGATAGCCTTGTCACCACAATCGTCCTCGTAAATGGGGCAGTACAAATAAAGTTTGTCGTATGCAGCCGTTAAACCACCAGAGATGGTGGGATAGGACGATCGTAAAATATCAGCATTCGCATTTTCGAGCTTTCTTAAAGCGAATGAACAGAGGGAATCGTCGCATGAACGGTGATAAAACCAGAGCCCTGGAGCCCCTCAGTGGGCCCGACCAAGACATGAAGGACATTTGGAAAAACCTCTAGATATTTCCACTCAGTTTTGGTGATTTCATTGACGCCGAACCCTTCCTTTCTCTGTGCTTTGACATAGAAGAATGATTCAATCATTTCACATTCAGGAAGCCATCTAGTAACGTTCTATTTCTTCAATTTATCTTCTACCTATTATCTGTCTCTTTTCGTTTCGCCACGGCTATATCAAACAAGGAACCGAACAGGTCGCTCTTGAAAATTTTCCGAATCTGGTCTGGAAATTTCTGTACATATGGAGGCAAGCTTGAACAAAAAACATCCTCCGTAGACTCGTTCCCCAACATAGACTCGTCCTCCTCCACAGGACCTTTGTTCTCCAGAGAGTCATCGTTCAAACTGAATTTTGTGTAAACTGTCGAAGGGTTAAAAAAGCCTAAAAAACATCGCTAAACATTTTTAAAACAAATTGTAAAAAGTCGTAAAAGATCGTAATCTTCATATTGTAACGTAAGAACGTAATCAGTACGATTTACGCAACTTTACGCCAGCGCGCAACGCTAACGCGTACGCTGCGTAGACTTTTCATACCAGGCTCGTGTGCAGTCAGAAACACGGTCAAATTTTGAGAATTACTTCATCATTCCAAGAATTGTGCGCCATTTTTCAATAAAAAACGCGTGAGACATTGTTTGCGTGCCTAATTTTAATACACCACCTCATGAACCGCGTTTCTTGGTGCGTTAGATGAAGTCATGTGTCGCGTTCTCACAATGGGAAAAGTGAAGCGCGTGTCTTGTCCTCAAGGAGTGAATTTACGAAACCTTTAAAGGCACGGGTCGGGCCTTGATTTCGTGTTCTTTTAAAATGATTTCCGTCAAAAGTTCTCCGAATTCCACGAGAAATTGGCCCCTTGATCATTCTGCTGCTTTCGTTCGAAACTCAGAACCGTCTTGTATTGAACTCCCAGCACAAGATGACGGAAACACATCGAGTCACCAAGGCGCAATACTTTTCCGAGGAGTTCACCTTGCCGCCACGCCACCAAGCTCATGATCTCATAAAGTATCAGATGTTCAAGTGGTGGCTTTTGGACGAAATGCCGGCTGACCAAAAGCGTGTAGTCACGCAATGTACACTGTGCCGCGAAAAGTATTATTTTGGTAGGGAATGGAACTGGACGACTTTGGAACTGCACTATGAATCCGCGCATAGCTTGTCTTTGGAACGCGTCCGGATGGAGGCCAATAAATTGAGTGCGCCAAATGAGTTCACAATCCTTGGAACCTCGCTTCTCGACTCGAACGGCGTCTACAAGAGCCCTCAAACTTTTGTTGGAACTGACCCATATGGCTTGGCTTTGCGTTTACCGGGGAGAAAACGAGGACCGGTTCACCTTTCATTTGATCTCGATGAGTACGAGAGATTGATGTTGATGATGATCGTGAACAACGGCTTGCCCTTTTCCCTTGTGGAGTCAAAATCCTTCCGGGCATTTACCTATTTCTTGAGAGAAGATGCTCCCAGCATGAGCCGTTCGACATTGAGAAGAAGACTCGAGAAAATGTACGAGACGGACTTCAAGCGAGTGAAGGAGAGACTTGACAAAAACACAGGGAAGTTCTCCATCGCCCTTGACGAGTGGAGAAGTGGTGACAATGCTGATTTCGTGAGAATCTCATTGCGATTTTACAATAATGAGCATGTGTTGGAAAACCACACACTCGGATTCGAAGCAATGAACGAGAAGCTCAGCTACACGGGCGAGCTGTTGTATCAGTTTATGATGACAGTCTTGACCAAATACGGCATTCTGGACCGGATATTATCCATTACAAGATCCAATACTGCGCCAATGAATGTTTTGGTAAGGAAGTACAAGGAAAAGTTTGGTGGCCTTGGGACTGAGTTCGATGGGGACATTCAATGCGTCGGGCATATCTTGAACCTGTCAGCTGAGGCGCTCTTACATTCTACATTTTTCAAGGGAGTTAGAACGCCAAAGGTTGAAAGGTCGATGGAAGCCGTTCTTGAGAAACACCCTCTTTTTCGCGATTCTGCTGATCGCATGAAACAACTCCCTCGGGTCATGCGCTTGATCATTTCTCAAATAAATCACAGTCACGAAATGAAGAGTGCTCTCAAAATTCTAGCGCACGCAAGAGAGGCCCGAGGTTCTTGGAGTCACGGTCCGGAGAAAACATCGACAGACAATGATACCCCATGGCTTTCCACCTACCACATGATTGATCGCTTTATTTATTTTCGTGAAGAGATAATGATAGTTTTGAAGTTGACCGATGGAAACTTTGTGGAAGGTTCAGCTGATCTCGATAAGTTCCAATTGACCTCCAAAGATTGGGAGTATTTGGAAGCTCTTAGGGATGTCTTGGAAATTTTCCGTGCTCCTACTTTGATGCTTCGAGCGTCGTCAAATCCCACGATCAATCAAACGATTCCCTTGATTTGTGGAGTCTTGCATGAGTTGTCTGCTGCGAAGGAGAAGGACATCGTGAGAGCTAACCCTTTCATTGCTTTCGGTTTGGAGGAGGCGAGGAAAACGCTACTTGAATACTACCCTGTTGATGATCAAAGTTGCATGGAAAACAAGATGCTTTATGTTGCTATCGTTCTCGATCCCCGGTACAAATTGGCTGTTTTCGAGAATGTAGGCTTCTCGGCCGAAAAGATCAGTGGTATCAAGAACGCCTTTTCTCAGGTCTACAGCGAATACCAAAAAGATGATAAGGATGCGACAGCCGATGAATGTGCTGGCGCAGATCAGGTAACCCCCGAAGTATCTAATGGCTCTGGGTGGGCTTTTCTCGAAGACGGTGCAACAGAAGGCAACAGTGACGAACTTGGGGCGTATCTCAGGGATCCGCGCGAAGGCAAAAGCGTGGATATGCTTGCTTTTTACAAAATTCATAAGAGGCGTTTCCCGGTCATATCGCGCATGGCGAGGGACTATTTTGCTGTGCCTGCCATGTCAGCGCCTTCGAAAGCACTTTTTCCCCGAGTTGGAAGCTTCGCTCCAAATGAAAGAGGTGGGTCTCTGTCAAGATCGAGAAAGATATTGGCAATACTCAAGTCACGAGGGATCATCCCGCCTGACGATATGCCTTCTGCAGATGCGGATCGAGAAGAGGAGCACGATACAGAATTTCCCGAATTCATTTCGGCACAGAATCAAGAAGATGAAACGGAGCTAGTGGTGGACTGTGACGTCCAAGTCGATTATGAAAAAGAATTTTGAAAAAGTTGCCGTGCTTGATACCTGGGCAGCAGTCTGTGGTCAATGCAGCCTGCGTCTTACGAATGTGATTCCGTGATATATCCTTTTCAGCCAATACTAGCTGCATTCGTCCAGTCGAGACTCGCCGATCCTCATGGAAATACAGCTTGATCTACTTTCAATACAGACAAACGCCTGGAAAGTGTCTAATCATCGATTTCCTCCAGACTCGTGACCAGTCTATCGCCGCTTGATAAGAATCTCGAAATGGAGAAACGTGAAGCCATTTCCAGCAATATAACTACACGCGCTCAATTGTGTAGGTGGTGCGGCGCCCATGGTAGCAAATACTCGCGGAATCACTTTTTACTGATCGTGGCGACAATGACTCGAAAAGAACCCGATTATCTCCTCGCACTCTCAGGATTTGTCGAGATTATAGTCGAATGGAAGACTGCCTGACGAGATGAATGTAGTCGACGAGATGCTGGGTTGACATTGGTCTACGTTGTTGTCGAAGACCCTGAAGTCTGAAAGACATTTCCTCAGAGTTGAAAAGATTGTTCAATTGTTTCGTTTTCCCTGCTCTTCCACACTTGTGCATGAGATCGAACACTACTCAATTACGTGCGTAAAAGCGCCATTACGCGCTTCATTGGGGCAGCCGCTTTTGATGAGTTCGTTGGATGACGCGTTTCCTACCTCGATTCAAGGTCGAAGACCACGATTTATAAGTCGATTTCACAGATTCAAAGCCTGGAAAATGATCATTCTTTCCGTTGGGTGCCTTCAAGATTCTTTCCTGGAGACTTTCTTCCATCCCCCGATATCAACAGAGTCCATCTTACGACCGTCTACATTGTCCACTGTAGCCCAACCTTGGGCAGCAGCTCACATCTCTTTAACATCCAGTTCATTCTCACATTCATGACAGAGTCATCCCTTGAGGCATCTATAGAGTCATCCTCTGATGCATCATTAGTGTCTCCATCGTCACCACTTGCGAGGAGCTCAAACGTACTGGATTGATCTGCCTCATTAGCGCCAAGACCTGGTATATCAAGCACATTCCTCGGCTGCGCAATGATACGTGGTGTATTTGGACAGCTCATCTTTTAATGGAAAGGTCTTTTCTTACTGACATTTTCTTTGGCCGGAAAAGTCAGAGTGCTATGGACTCTCGCGCACCTTGTATACGCTGTTCACCCAATCGTTTCCCGAATGCTCAATCGATTGACAAATTGAGAGAATCTGCAACTGAAAAGAACATCAACGAGAAAGTAGCGGATGGGCTTCATTCAATATAGCTATCATTTCAATAGCTGTTTCCAAGCTTGCTGTTCTCATAGCGATAAGCTTTGCATTGCTGACCTTGAGTGCTTCCAATCCTCTGGAGCACTTTTTTCAAACCTTTTGACCCACTTACTTTCGTTCATTTTCAAGCGTTCCATTTGAGCCTCGATGTCAGCACACTCTTGCTCTTTGCTGATCGCATAAATTCCTCTGGTAAGCTTACGAGGGGGATAAAACCTTGGCCAGCAGGTACACAAATGCGAATGAATACATCACAAAGATTTGAATGCTCTTCATCATTTTAGTATCGGATCTACTGTCCCGATTCATGACACAAAGTGGCAGATACAGGCTTCAGGATTCATTGATGCCTTTAAAGGGTTTATCTTACAGGTGTGCTCAAGCATTTTTACAGCGAATGCAGCTGCACGAGATCCTGGCGGAATCAGTAAGGTATGGCATTGCCCACGAAATTGAATTCGATGTTGAAACCATTGAATCACGAGTACGTGAATACGCGCAACCGCATTGGTGCGTGGAACCTGTTTGCCGAGTTTATTGTTCAAGAAGAAAGGATGCGGAATCGGGCATTGTGCTTCAACCACTTCTGAGACGCGAGCTGAAGATGTTCTTGGAGCATACTCGGGTAAGAACGGACTGACACAGCTTGCAGAATCGGGGAGGGTAAGGAGGAGAGATAAAGGCTCGGGAAAGGCGGGCTCTTTCACTACTCAGTGCCTTTTCCAAGATGTAATATAGGTTATTCTATAGGAGTATAAATTTTGTAACTTCAGGAGGGAGCCCCCTCTAATACAATTGATGCTCGATTTTGTTTTCCGAGAAAGTCACATTCGAGGTATGCCCTTGGAGCTACAAAAGCATACTTGTAAAGCAAGAGCTTGCCCTTGACGTGCGGCGACCGGTCGAGAAAAACGCTTTTGTGTCAATCAGGTTGAAGTGAAGTTATCATTCACCATGAATTCTTCCACCAAACTAAAGACATATGCCGGGATCGTTTGCATGGTAGCTGGAAACGAAGTTTCTCTGACTGAAGATACAAATGACAAGGTAATAAGAAGTGTTGCGAGTTGCACCAGAATTACGCCAGAATTACGATTTGCGAATTTAGGGGCCAGCGTACTCACCACCGTAATTCAGTCAAGTTTTTGCGAGCCGTCGTAATTACGATCGTAATCGTAAATGGTAACGTTGGCGTAATCTTTTCGTATTTTCTTCGTAATTCTTTCGTAAATTTTTGGTAATGATTTTCGTAAATTTTTCATAATCTTACTGCAACAACATACCGTATTTCAACAGTAGAATATGGAAACACCTAACAAAAGTACGCCAAATATTATAGGTTTTTCTATAGAAGTATAGATTTTGTAGCTTCAGGTGGGAGCCTCCTATAATACAATTGATTCTTTAAGAAAATGCGCCATAACATGAAAATTACGTATGCCTAATCTTCACCAGTATGAGACCGTGATTAGATAAACTGCTCTTATTTGTGGGCAGTCTCCACACGTAGCACTTTAAAATTGTGTTGATAATATAAGTTTATGTATTCACTTGCTTCGATACTGTGTTCCACCAAGCTTTGGTGGAGATCTTAGCAGAACGTGATTTGTTCTGTCAAGTTAAGTAATTTGTGAGGAAGTGAGCTGTTTCGTGCCCAAATAGAGCTACTGGAAAACAGAGAGTCCTTCCGGTCATCAAGAATGCACATAATGATTTGATCTCGACAACGTCACCAGCGTCAACTTCCATCTCGTCATCATCGTCGCCCGTGATATCTCTCGCGACCCGGACACGCAAAATGGTGAAAGTGGGCTTTGTAGAAGGCAGCGTGAATGAGACGAGCTGTTCATGTTTTTTCTTCTATATCATCAACGAGCATGGAGCATTCGAGTATCACGAAACTGACGGCCGTGAGCACGTGCACGTCAGGTGCTTCTGCTTAGGGCTTAACCCAATATCTGAACAAGACGTGCAGCACTGATTAATTAGCGCCTTACTGAAGAGAAACCTTGGAAAAACCGTGAAAGCCGGGGAACAATCGTAGAACAGTCGGAGGAACTCGTAAAGAAATCAAAGATATGGAAAAAATCGTAGAAAGAAAACGTAAACAGCGTAAAAGTAAAATGTATTACGATAAATTGCAATTTAAAAAGATGGGAGTCGTCGTAATCGTAAATCGTAATCGTATTTGTGTAACGTAAACACGTAAATCCTCTTACGCTCTACGTAGAATTACGCAGGAAGCCGCGTTTTTCTACAACATGTAGCGCATCTGCATGTACAATCGCAAAAATTTAAATTCGCAGCCGTCCGGGATAGTTTAGTGGTTAGAATCACCGCTTGTCGCGCGGTGGACCGGGGTTCAATTCCCCGTCCCGGAGCTTTTTTTGCACTCGAATCCGGGGTAAACTTCACATCAAATCCTCCACTTTTCTCTCGAAATCCTGGCTCTTTCACATCAATGGACTTTGCTTACTTCGGCGAGTTTGTCGTCACGAAAAAATGGGTTGTTTGGCTGCTTTTTGCCTACTTTGTTCTCCCGTTTGCGGTGTATCTTTTCGTGCCGTTTTTCATACACCGAAAGTCCAACTTCAAGCCGAGAACGGTGTCCATTTTGGTGCTCGGGGATATCGGGCACTCGCCCCGGATGTGCTACCATGCGCTTTCGTTTGCCAAGATCGGCTTTGCCGTCAATTTGTGTGGATATGTGGAGACGCCCCCCATGTCAGGAATCATCGACGACATTAACATCGACGTTTTCCCGATCAAGGCGATCCAGAACAAACGCAACTTGCCGTACTTGGTGTTTGCAGCTTCAAAAGTGTTCCAGCAGGTGTTTCAGCTTTTTGGCCGGTTGCTTGACCTTCGGGGAAGCCAGTATTTCATGGTGCAGAATCCGCCATCGATGCCTGTCTTGGCGGTGCTAGTGGTGTTCATCAAGATGTTCAGTCCAAGGTCAACGCTCATTGTAGACTGGCACAACTTGAACTATTCGATATTGAACCTTAAATATGACAATTTATCGCACCCGGTCGTGCGTTTCATGAGGATATATGAGAAATACTTCAGTCGGTACGCAAAGCTTCACATCACTGTCACCGATAAGATGAAGGAGTTTTTGGTATCCGACTTTTCCGTGACTTCTGACCAGGTCTTGGCCCTACACGACCGCCCCGGTCCTCAGTTCGAGCCCCTTCTGCCAACGCAAAGAGCACAGGTTATTGCTCAGCATGAGATTTTCCAAAATGTTGTGGGGATCGAAAATTACAAGATTTTGGTCACTGCGACATCCTTCACCCCAGATGAGCATTTTGGCGTGCTACTAGATGCCTTGAAAAAATACGACGATTCCAATTTGGGTCCTGATATGCCGCCTTTGTTCGTTTTGGTCACCGGGAAAGGGCCTATGAAAGAGCAGTTCGTGTCTACAGTTGAGACCCTCAAGTTTCTGCCAAAAGTGATCGTCAAAACAGCGTGGCTTTCGTCAGAAGACTACCCCGTCATCTTGGGCGTCGCTGATCTTTCTGTTTCCCTCCATACATCGCTGAGTGGGATTGACCTTCCGATGAAAATCTTGGACTTTTTCGGCGTAGGTGTACCTGTCATCACGCTCTCGTTTCCGGCCATTGGTGAGTTGGTTAAGGACGGGATCAACGGGTTAATTGTTGAGTCAGGAAACGAATCTGAGACTTCCGAAAATCTATTCCACTTGCTACAAACAGCTATAGGTGATGAGGAGCTTTTAAGTACTCTTAGAGAGGGTGCTATCGCCGAGAGCAAGAAGTCCTGGAATGACAACTGGATGAAAGTGTTGGGGCCAGTTGTGGACAAGTAGGGTATCATATTGAATGTGGCTATAGTGGTAGAGATAGTTCACTCGCTAATCTCATAGAACAGCAGAAGAATTCACTATTGGGTCTCGGTTCGTGATTTATGGTCTATGTGCCTACCGAGGTTCGAGAGTTTGAGTGTATTTCGAGCCAATTTAATATACATAAAGAAGGTTAGAATGAGTGGGTGTCTGTGAGTGTCAGTGATGTCAGTGAGTCAAACTCCTTCGCATGGTTTCCATTTTCTGACATTGTAAACTTGATATGGATATCAAGAGGTTTAGGTTCGAATCAAAAGTTGTCGTGCAATCTGCCATTCCTATGATTTCCACACCTGACTCGAGACTTCCCCATTTAGTCTCAAATTCAGTAATGTTCACTCACACTTCATTGCCTCACAACACAGCCAGTACCCTCAGATTTCCCTCAAGTCCTCAATCAATCCCTCAACACCCCTGTTCTCGTCGCGTCGCCCAGACTTTCCTTTCTGGTTATCCAGGGTCCAGAACTGGAACGCGTCACTTTCGTAAGCATCCAAAGACGCATGTTCTGGTATATCACTCCATTCGGAGGTATCCCTCACCAATGACTTCAAAAACCAGGCACAGAACTTCGCCGTCTCCGTGTGGTTATACCCGCCACCCCCAAGAATGAGAAAATCGGTGTGTTCGGAACACTCGACTATACTCATAAGAGCCTCGGAAAAGCCGCGGATGGTCAAGTTCCACTCACCACTAGGGTCTCCAGCAAGCCCATCGCTGCCGCATTGGAGGACAATTACGTCTGGCTGAAACTGTTCAATTTTCGGAACCACAGCCTTATTCACAATTTTTTTGAAGTTTTCGTCGCCAAGCCCTCTCTGAGTAGGAAAGTTATATGCTCTTTCGGTGGAAGCCCCGCCGGTGCCTGGAAAGAAACCAACGCCATAACGGTGAACAGAAAATGTGGAAACGTTTTTCAGAAATCTGAAGGCAGACTCGACGCCGTCTCCATGGTGCAAATCTGCGTCAAAATAAAAGACTTTTTTATACTGGCTGCGAAGTCTCATAATCGCCAAAACAACATCATTGACGTAGCAGAACCCACTGGCGCCGGACTTCAGTGCATGATGTCTTCCGCCATACCAATTCACAGCAACATTTTGGACTTTTTTGTTTCTTCTCGGCGAAAGAAGCTCATTGGCAGCCGATAGACTAGACCCTGCTACAAGCATGGCATACTCCTTGAGGCCGGCAAATGGCGGGCAATCAAACTCCAAGCCGAATTTTGGATCAAGCTCTGAAACACTAGCTTCATCTTCGTTGCTTTCCCGTCTCTCTTTGAGTAGTTCTTGCACGTATTTCTCATCGTGAAAGACACAAAGATCGCCAAAAGAGGCAGGCACTACCTGCACCAAATTGCATTTTGCATGAAGACCAAAAGACTCGATGAGGCTGTCGATGAGTGACAGGCGACCTAGATTAGACGGGAGTCTATCGCATGCTTTTGCTGTTTCTTTGGAGACGCAGAGGTGGACTCTACGGGATGAAACCGACATGAAACACACATGAAACGGGCCTGACGCGAGAGTTGGAGCGGTTCGAAGCGCGGGTGGATCCAGAGATTAGCCGTGAGGCTTTACGTCTATATTGGAAATGGATGGCATAAGTACATAAGAAAGAAGCGGAATAGCTCATTATTTCGTGACAATTAGTCTGCGGGAAAAAGTATCTTTTAAACTTTTTCTTATTTCAAATTTTGCTATCAATTATTTCTGATTGTGAAGAAGCTCGATTGGCTTTTGATGTTGTGCGGCGATATCTTTGGCGGTGTCATCTTCGGGTGCAAATGTTCAAATGCAGAAAGCAAACGGACTACAAAATTGGCAGATAACATTTTTTAAGCAGCTCCAGGGTAACTCAATCAGATGCGAGGAATTACTTTGGGGGAATGAAATAACAGGATTTTGCTGGTGACGTCAACGTATGTTTAAACACGATTGAAGATCGACGTACTTCACTAGCATTCGCACCACACCGGCATTTGGGACACTGTCTGCATTTTGTAGAATAAAATACCTTTGACTTAAAATATAATAGCGAAATATACGCTAAGACATAAGAAAATTCTATGGAGCTTTACTTGGACGTGTCTGTCCACGATGCCCTAATGTTCCACAAATTCCACAATTGGTGTTGCGTTTTTAATGTGACTGTGAGATTTTATCTTCGTCCACGGAGATCTGAGAAGGATTTACATTTTCAGTGAGCTGGAATTGCCTTCGTCGAGCTCCTCATCAAACGAGTCACCAGCGTGTGCTATAACTGTTTTTGATCTATTGCTTGTTTTGCTCTGCCTGGCGTGAATGTCGAGAGCATCGCTGAAGTGTTTGGCCTTTATCGTAAATGACTGTCCCTGCGAAAACGCGTAATTTAGAAAGTTCTCAAAAGAGACGTTCACCGGACCAGCCACATCCCCAGGACCATTTTCTAGTAATTCATGATTTGAGGAAGCAAGACTCATTGAATAGCTGTGTTTTGGAGGGAAACTTGAATCATCAGCAAGACTAGAAGATCTACGTGGCGTCAGATCCCCGATGTTAATCTTTGGTAACACCCGCTGGAATTATTAATTGGTACTGGAGCAGCAGTTTCGAACCTGCTCCTACCATTTCGAGCAGTGAAACTTTCTACCCGAGCAAGTTTGAATAGTCCAATAGAGTCATCTTTATTGAAGCGCACACTGCCACCCGCGTGCACATCGAACCCAGTTCTCCAACCATCTGGTGATATTCTGTCTTTAACGGTCCGACACAGCAAAGAACAGAGGTTGCAACGAATGAGATGTGTGAGGCGGCATGTATAGAGCGATTGGCATATTTTCGTTGCAGATTTTGTCAAACTCTGAGGTGATTCCCGCGTGTGGGACTCAAAGATTCACGATATGTTTACTAATTGTTGACAACCAATGAGGGGACAGAGCTGATCGCTGATTTTTCCTTGGACAAAAGTGAACAGTTCTTCAAAATGTCACTCATTGCACTCTGTCACCTGGACTGCCGTCATATTGTGAATGGGCACATACTGCTCATTCAAGTCTTAGTGCCAATCACCCGGGTATGAATCCCAGAAAAGTCTGACTTGAAGACCCTGCATTTTCTTCTAAGTCACATGGAAAGAATCTCTTCGTAAATCATGAGAATACGAGAAGCATACCAGTCATGTCATTTGTGATCCTTTTCACCGATAGGTGTCTGTATCTGGCCGGATCACCGCAGTCCCAACATCTCCCGGCGGTACACCAGTTCCACTTAAATTTCAATACCCATTGCCTCACATCGGCCCAGGAACCCCGTTCGTATCCTCGCCACGTGCCTTCTCCAGTCCTCTATACCCACCAGTAAAGACCGCATTTGCAGCTCGTTTTCCGATCCACTGCAAAGCCTGGAAATATTTTCTTGAAGGCGTACCTCCGACATCAAAGCAGACAACAAATTGGAAACTCTGGTGACTCCGCCCTTGTCAAAAACTTCCATAAGGTACCTCTCAAACATCTCCACGTCGTCTGGATGCGGTCCCTCGTCAGCAGCGGTCAAACTGACCCACTTTCGCAATTGTGCTACTAATTCGTGGTAGTTGCCAAGACCCACACTGAATTCAGGGTATATTACAGCCCGTGGCTGCGCCTGGAGCCAGGTTTTGTCGATGACCTGCTCACGGATCCGTTGTTCCATCTTGTTCTTCTGCTCCATCTTCGTTTTCATCGAAACGAACCCCAATCGTTTATGCTTTTTCTGCCACTCGAGCTCCTCCATGAATTCATTTCGGATCGACGAGGGAATCTCGTTGAGCACCTCCTCGTCGTACGAAACAGTGTCATTATACGGAGCAGACACCGTTTCGGTGGGTTTTCCCGGCGCAGCTTTGGTAGGAGATTCATTTGGTTTTCTCTTCTTGGTCGGCGACTCAATGACCCTTTTCACCTTGAAATTCCCGTGTGGCTGGGTGGGGAACATCTGCTGGAGATAGACTTTAGAGCCGCCTTCGGAACCCCGTTTAGATGGACTCCGTTCCTTGCCAGAAACCGGAATGCCTCTCCTCAAAAGCTCTTTTTTCAATTCCCTTCGGATTTCCTCTGGAAGCAGATTGAAAACACCCCAATCGACAGACTCAACTCCAGTAACTCGCTCGGCAAAAGGGAACATCTGAGACAGCACTGCAGGTGGCTGTGGTTCACGAGCGGCGGCTAATTTCCGGGTAAATTCCAACTTTTGCTGCCGCTGGCGCTTGACATTCTCGATATCCTCGAGCTTCGACATACTCACGGCAATGCCCCGGAGATCCTCGGGAGGAATGTTGAACGAGCGGAAAAGCGCCTTCATTTCCGACCCGATGATCCCCCAGTCGTTGGTGGCCACACCCAAAGAGGACGTACGGCTCACAAAAACACACTTCCCCAACCCCATGAATTTCGGCGTTACGACCGGTGCATCGGGTGCACGTTTGGCTAAACGAAGCGTGACTGCTGAACCACAGGCGCCCAAATCAATGAGCCGTGAATGGAGCTCCTTGGCCAAACTGATCAAAAACGTCTCTGCTTGTGAAAAAAGATCGAATCGAATGCCGTAGTTCACATCCACAGATACGGTTTTGCGGCCCAAGAGCCCCTCGCACGAAGCCGCGTCCAAGTGGATACTGGTGGCGTCTTTTCCTAGACAATTCTCGTAGATCTTGAATCCTGTTTTTTCGCCAAAAACTCGCACGAGCCGCTGGCTCGATAACGCTTTCACGTGTTTAATCAAAAGAGGCCCATCCTCAGTGTGTCCGACTTCTGTAGCAAGACGAGATGCCAAGCTCCGTCCGATTCCAGGCAACAGACGAACTTCTGTTTCGTCCAAGAATTCCTGGATGTTCTCATGAAGATAGAATGCGCCGTCGGGTTTGGCCCTTTTGATTGCTAACTTTGCCAAGAGCACATTCAGCGAGGCGCCAATGCTAACAGGACATCCAGTGAGCGACAGTATATCTTTTCTTATCTCAGCACAAAGACCTAACACTCTCTTTTCGTGGTGATCTCCATGGCAATGTGACGTTGCATCCACCAAAACCTCGTCGATCAGGACCGGAAAAATGGAATCGAACACTTTTTTCGAAACAAGGTAAGAATAGAAAGCGTGGGAGCATTTTTCGTAGGCTTCGAAATCGTAGTCGATCACTTTGAGATGTGCACATTGTTCGAGTGCCCGGCCTAGCCACATCCCATTCAGCACCCCGAAAGATCTGGCAACATAGTTGCAACTGGCGATATCGGACGATTTACCTCCGTGCGACACGGCGATAGCATCTGTTCTGATGTTCAAATGGGGGTGTTTCAAAGCAGACGCCGTGGCAAAGAAACAGTCAAAGTCAATATGGAGGATAACTGGACGTGCACCTGAAACTTTTGGCAGTTTTTCGACTCCTCGTGTGACCAACCTGAGAAATTTTGATTTGAGGTCGGCCTTCCATGTGCTGAGATGATGAAGTCTGGAGTTGGCGAAGAAGTGCTTGAGGAAATCCGGATGTTTTGCATCCATTTGTGCAAACGCTTGTCTGGGTCTCGCCACATTGAGTTGAGAGACATTTTGGTCAGAAGCGCGAGTTGATGGGTCAATCCTTGGAGATAAGTTTTTCGGCTGTGAGGTGGAAATGAGGGTTTGGGAGGTTGGAGCTGTGGTGTCGAGAAACGGGTTATCTTCGGGAAGTTGTTCTCCGGTGAGATGGTTTTCCATCAAATCGTCATCCATGATTTCGATCCCCGGATCCTCATCCATGTCATTTGGACCTGAATGTATCTCGTCAGGATCCGCTCCGTCCGAACTCTTTCTACCAAGACATGCTCCATTGCAATCTTCCTGGTTTGGGTATCCCTGCGTTAAATCACCCCTTCTACCAGAAACATCCTCCATGTTAGGAATGACCGCATCCTCAACCACGTCATCATCAAGATCAAATCCACCGTCGCTAACATCACCCAAATCATCACCCCCTTCTACCTCCTCCACCTCTCCAACATCCAACTTCAGAAACCCGAGTCTTTTCTGAAGAGGCTCCACATCGTCAATCAACCTGTAATCCTTCCAACTGAGCAACTTTTCCTGCTCCACACAATCGGCTATCCACTGTGCCTTCACAACCCTATAATTCCTGAATTGCACTCTCTTTCGTGGCGTGAGCCGATCACATACAATATGAGTCGCAGCACCTTTATTCAAAAGATGACTGAGAAAAGTGCCTCCATGTAAGATGACCAATTTGTGAATAGTTGCTAGGGTAGGAGTTGTGTTTCCGTTCACGAAAATTTTGCAACCAGTAAATATCCGAGGAATGTCGGCCAGCTGTCCATTCGCAACGCGTCGCTGTTTCTCCCATCGAATGAAATCATGGTCAGCTACCTGCTGTTTGCGATACTTGTTTTGGAAGTACGTGTCGTAGTCACCAAACTCGTGCTGGGGCCCCACTTCGGCAAAAATAGTGGTATCAGGGTCATCCAGGGGAGATGCATCGGGGAGTGGCTGCGATTCAGCACTTTTTGGAGGTTCTCCAAGACTTTTATGTAGTTCTGTTGCATTCAGTGAGCGTAAATGATCAATGTCATTCTGATTTGCCAACTCATTGCGAGATACACTGAAAGATTTGGAGATTATAATCTCGTTTTGCTCATCTAGTAGAATATCTGAGTTATGCTCCTCGTCATTATCCGTAGACGCCTCTTCATCCGAATGATTTTGCATATTCTCAATGTCTGTATTGGCAGGACTAAAATTTTCGAGACTTAGAAAACTTGCAGTGCTAAAGTGTCTTCTTGGCTCAAACCTCGCCTTCTTTACCACCTTCTCCTGTGATTCGGCGGTGTCCGAAGTGAGCAAAAGCGCCAACTGATTGCCTGGCACAGCAGTTCCTTCTGACCCCAACGAAGAGGCCGAAACCAAGGCGTTTCTTGGGATCTCGCCACTGAATGGTCTCTTTGTATCGAGCTTCAAAAGCTGAGAATCCAAGTTATCATCAAAAGGATCGGATGTGAGCGACAGAGCCAGGCAAAGAAACGGATGGCGGCCCTTCCCAAACTCAGTGTCGATATTTTTGATACTGCCAGGAACATCCGTGCTTATGATTTTATTGTTACCCGCCGGAGTCGATGTGCCGACAAAAGAGCCGGGCACTACCTCTGGGCTTTCATGATACGGAGCAGTATTGATGTTTGCCTCGTTTGCATCATCCTCTACGATATCGGATTGTGAGAACTGGCTGAGCGAGTTAATATGTGCTATGAGTTGCGACTCGTCAAGCAGAGAGAGGAAGTCGGGGTAAGACGTGTTGTCTGCCATGGCCCCGCATCCTCGAAGTGCAATAACTGTGAAGGTTGTGTTTCAAGTGGGTTTCAGATGTGTTTCAGGTGTTACAGGGTGTTTCGGCGTGTTTCGAGGGCGCTCGCGGTGCCAAACGCAACCCCGGATTTCAGAGGCGCACTGTGAAGCAGTGTTGTTGTTGTTAAATTTAGTGTATTACTAATTATTACACTTTTTGGTTTTTGTAATATAAGAAAATATTACAAATGTTACAAAAAATTACAAAAAATAACGAATAACTAGAAATTATTAGAAAACGCTTGTTTTTGTTTGTTTCTTTGTTGATTTAAAAAAACACATCAGATCGGAGCCAATGTTCCTTAGAAATTTGTGACGGCTTTTTTCAGCGGTTTAGTCGATAAGTACTTTCCAACTGAGTTCACGTTTCAGGGACATGCGCTTGTCGAAAATATTTTCTAGCCGTGATATTGTTAGACTTCATCCTACAGTTTGACACTGGAAAATCTTCGGAAATAGCGTCGAAAAGAGTGCAATAATTTTTTTTTTTAAAGAATCAATTGTATTATAGGGGGCTCCCACCTGAATAGTTCAGTACACTATCCGTGAGTCTTCAGCTCCTCTCCATCATGTTTTCGTCAGGGCACGCATTTCATGCTCTCGATTCTGTGGATCCTTCTCAAAAACATCAGAAAGCTTTACATCTTTATCATGTCAGTATTGGATTTTGCACGTTTTGAGTTTGAAGAAAAAAGATGGGCCCTGAAATGATATTTTTTTTTTAAAGAATCAATCGCATTATAGGGGACTCCCTCCTGGAGCTACAAAATCTAAACTGCTATAGAAAAACCTATTTTTTTTTTTAAAAGAATCAATTGTATTATAGGGGGCTCCCACCTGAAGCTACAAAATCTATACTTCTATAGAAAAACCTATAACACATCTTGGAAAAGGCACTGAGTAGTGAAAGAGCCCGACTTTCCCAAATTTGATAAATGATTTCAACTGCTGACAATGCTTCATTTGTTCCAGTCCACCCTTAGATTTGAGGTCGCAGAATTTAGGTGTTGAGAATTGGCTAAAGAATTTCAATACTGGTTTAGGCTTTTTACTTTTACAGAAGCCTTTGTGAATTAATTTCTTACGATCTTCAGCAAAAAAACTTGATCTGTCTGGTTGCAAAAAGATTGCAGCACCACAATTTCGCATATGGTCTCCCACTACACTACTCAGTGTGGCCCTACGGAGCTTAACTAACGTTGATCGGACGGGAAACAGTGTGTTCTCCGTGGTATGGCCGCAACCGAAAATTCTACTTTGTAATCATTCTCATTATAATACAATTGATTCTTAAAAAAAAAAAAACATTTTTGTCTGTGTTCATCCTCATAGATTTATTGTCTGATTTTTTTTAAAAGAAAACATGCTTTAATTAATCATGAACTTGATGCGTAAAGTTATACCTTAAGTATCAAGGGAGCGAATCTCGTAAGATAAGGAAATTAAAGTGGATACAGCACAAAGTACTCGGGTCAGAACGGACTGACACGACTTCCAGAAGCGGAGAGGGTAAGGAGGAGAGAGTAAGGCTTGGGAAAGTCGGGCTCTTTCACTACTCAGTACCTTTTCCAAAATGTATTATAGGTTCTTCTATAGAAGTATAGGTTTTGTAGTTTGTTCATTTCTCGTTAGGTACGATTATGTCTGTTTTTCTCCCCAATGCACCTATTCAGCTCTCATCTAATCACGCAATTTTCGAGCATGAACTATTCTCGATATTATTTTAGAAATCAATTTATTTTCGGTAGATCTCTCCATCCTCCCTTGAATCGGAGAAGCTTCTCAGATCGTTATCCAATTATGGAACTTTTTTGAGCCTGGAATTACTATATTCCAGCTCGCTCCACAGTAGACTATTTGTCGAGTGTAAAGACTCTGCATCGCTGAAATCGGTACTGGTAAACTTCTTTATAAGAATGTTTCCTCGGGGCCAAAATTTTGGGAATACTATCGAGATGGTCTTAATGCACTATATTTCTTCTGGACATGTGGAATATTTTGAGTTTTCTCACTTGTCTCTTGTATTCGAAAAAAAGCTTTGAATGCCTAGTTGGTAAGAGCTTTTTTTATGTTCCCTTGAAGATTCGATTTACAAGTTTTGTAGGGCCTTGATCAATCCAGGATCTTCGGAGTCCTTCTCTGTGAGAAATTGAACACCGAGCTCTATACCTGATACCAACTCACGAAAGGAAACCATTTGGCGGCGGTTGGAAGTCTTCCTCGCTATTAAGTTCTCTGCCTATTTCTACGCCTTGTATTTTTTAAAAGATCGTGAAAGGTATCAAAAGTCCGGCCTATGACGCTTTCTCCAGGGAGATTCACAAACTCCTCCGCAGACTTCGGGACACGAATGACGTTTTTGTCATGCAGCCGAGCAATTAGCTAGTTGATTCTTTTGTAACGCTATTTCAAACTATCTGTTCCAGATAAACAACTCTCAGACACAATCTCTATATCAGCGTCCAAGGCTGTTTGTGTCAGTTCATTTTCGTCCAAATGACTATTTTTTTTTTTAAGAATCAATTCTATTGGACATGATTTTGTCTTGCAGCGAGTCGTCTGAAGATTGAAATTCGTCGTCATCAACGAGATTTGCAATCTTGTTTGATTGATGATGCTTATCTCTAGGTGGACAAGAATCTTCAACATCTTCACCAATGATGTCTGCTTTGCGCAAGATGATGAACGTGTCCACTTTGATGCTCTGCCATGAGCGGATACTCCAATAAATCGCTTTTGGTAATGTCATCGCTCTTCTGTGGTTTCGATAAAGAGTTGTCTTTTCGTGAATAAACTCCAGCCATAACTCTTTGTAGTGAGCCTTGAAAGAATTTATTGTACCTTGGTCCAATGGCTGCATTTGGAAGTCGTGTTGGGGAACAAAAAATGCACCACCGTGTACTGGTGTGCTTGTGTCGCTTTTAGTATTTCCATCACTGCCTTGTGCCCACTAAAACTGTCTTATACTAAGTGTACTTTCCGTCTCATCTGATATTTTTTTTTTCTTCTTTTAAAAGAAACAGACATGTATTGAAGGATGCCGCTTACCATAGCCGTGGGCGAAAACTATATATTTTATAGAAAACCTTAACACACTTGATTGATTTTCCAGATGTGTACCGCACATCCACTTTTTTGTTGTCGCCCGGGCATAATCTGGGGTATGTAAAATTATTCCACATCCTCTTTAAATTTCAAAATCGCTCAGAATATTCTAATATCCCGAAAAATTCTTATAAAAAATATACTTATAAAGAGGTTTACCTGTACCGCCAAAACATTGCAAATTGCGTGTAGTATCCGAAGACTCTGCTTCGCTCGTGTCTCCTAAGTTTCTCGTACGACTGGTGACAAGATCTTCCACCGCGCTCGATCCTATTGAAATTAGCAATCACCGTTCTGAGCACACGCCGTCTTGTTCATTGTCAGTGAGAGTTGCTCGTTTTGCCTCTCAGAGCGAAGTCTTTTCCTCCCATCATAGGTCTGGTATGTTGACGATATCAGCAGACCTCGCTTCGCCCATACAACACGTATATTGCTCGGAGGTGGTTTTCAGAGGTTCTGAATGATCCTGATCCAGATTATCGGCCGCTTCTGCCTGTGGTGGGAGTCAAAGAAGACACTTGCCTCGTCTGTAATAATGCCTCTCGCCTTTATAGTAGCCAACATCTTGATGTCTGCGGTTGAAGTCTGTTCCGCTTGTCCGCAACTATGCTCTCCACTTTAGAGAAAAGCGATGCTGAGGGAGAGGACATCGCCATCATGGACAAAAATTCTTCTGTCATTCGAAGGACATTAGGAAACGAGCCCTCGTTACGTTAGCAATACTACCGAACCTGGTCCTTGTCTTTGGCATTCTCTGAAGTTCCTTCGAAGTTCGTTATCCTCATCATCAAGCTGACTCGCGTCATAGAAAGAATCCAAACACGCACTTTTTCTAATCTTCAGCTTATACTTCTTTCCTTCCCTCTCGCGCCCACCCCGGAAATGAAGTGTCGGTCCGTCATTTCGCCTTTCCAATCAGCTTCCTTCAAGCCTTTACACTTTCATTAAAAACTATAAATTATTTTAAACTGTTTGTAATTATTTGTAATTATTTGTTATTACAAACGCTTTCTCATAGACGCGATAAACTGACTTGATGAATTGCTTGAGTACCGTTTTTTCAATACGGTGCACCCATTGATTGTCATTTGCATGTCTCACCGTACTTCATCTCAGAAATCATACTATCTACGTGCAATGCTATTCGCTCCCGGTCTTGAAATAGTTGACTTCCTCAAAAGTAAGTAGATTCAAGATGAGGAGCTGTCAATGATATTCGTGATCAAGTCAACAATGTTGGCACATACGACTAGAATATTATCAGTGTCCTTGCACCCTGGCTTATTGAAGCACCAATTTGTCTGTGAAAAGCCTGGACATCGATACCCCTAGCATACTTGAACGTCCCACGTTTTCCCCAGGATTTCACCAACCTTATCGATTCCAACACTTCAACCAATACCAACTGCGCTTACTCCCTTGATCTGCTTGGCGATCTCCCCTACTATCACGACAGCCTCTGCATCCTGTGGAAGCATTAACCTGATTTACTCCAACGCACTCACACGCACTCACACGTCTCCTTTGGGTGGTCACCCCTGGATCCGCCGATGGGTCCGATTTCTCCGCGCCTTTCACGTTTTTCCCGACAAGCAAAAGGTAGTCAAAAAGTATGTTCATGGGTGTGATCAGTGTCCAAGAGTGAAAGCTGCTCGTCACTCCCTGCTGGGCTCCTCCAGTCAGTTACACTCCACAAGGGCGATGGGCAGATATCGCGCTGATTTAATTATCTTTTCCTGACGCCCAGTTTGGTGGACGCGTAGTCAATGCAGTTCTTACCATTGTTTGCAATTTTTTCAACCGTGTTCACCTTTACCCTGTTCCGACATCATTGATTACCACCGATTTCTTTGAACGTTTTTGACTTATTAATTCCCACTTCATGGGCTCCCAACCAGCAGTCGGCCCGATACGGGCCGCAATTCACCAGCTCCGAATTTCGAGTACCATGGAAGCATTCCACATTAACTCACGCCTTTCCCTCCCCTGCCATCAGCAGTTTTACAAGAGAGTGGAAAAGCGAGACAAATTCACTGAACAATATCTACGTCTTCACGTTGATCACTTCGATTTAAACTCTCAGCAGTCCACCTCGGTAGGTAAGTCGCCATTCCAAATGGGCCTTGGATACACGCCATCCGCCCCCACTGAATATTCCTAGCACGTTGCTGCTGCTTAGACCGATCGATCAGTGGAGGATCTCACCCACACTTAGTCAAATCCAGACCAACGCACTTGCCTCGCACCAAGCCGCAATTCAATTGGAATCGGCCAAGAAAAAAACAGACAGTAGTCAACACAAACGCAAGTTTCGCATAAAGATCAGACCCGGCTCAGTCTCCGCCAAAGCGCGCGAGCACAAATGGTATCCAATTCTCACTTATTGCCAAACACCGCACCACTAAGCTAAGTAGTGTTTAAGTCATCGTTTCCGGTAAGAACCCTGATTCGAAACTGGTCGAGATGTCAGGTAGGACCTAACCACACACGAAATCCCGCTATATCCGCATTTTGCTCTCGCTGCCTCCGCATTTCGCCGCTTGCGCACAAGTCGCCTATATAAGCGTCAGTCTTCCACGGTGGAGAAACTGGGAGCTCTGATTTTTTTATCCTTTATTTGAAAGTCTCACAGTCACACTTAGCTTTATCGTTACTCAAGTTTTACCTATCGCTCTGAGTATTTTCAGTACTCTTGCTCAGATAACTCTGACTGTCAGGGACCCCTGGGACCGTCCTAGTACGCTCCCAGAACTAGGTAGTTTCTTACAAT
Source organism: Metschnikowia corniflorae (assembly GCA_030581935.1). Taxonomy (NCBI): domain Eukaryota; kingdom Fungi; phylum Ascomycota; class Pichiomycetes; order Serinales; family Metschnikowiaceae; genus Metschnikowia; species Metschnikowia corniflorae. Next base: position 26,147 of record JAKTWD010000621.1, read on the forward strand.
GGGTCTAGATCACCGCGGCTGTCCATGCTGGCGCATGTCCGAAACAGTGCGCATCCTTTGGCCGAGCATATCTCTTGGCCGAGCATATCTCTTGGCCGAACGTCTGCTTTCGGTATTACTGTGGACATTATAAGTAGGGAACCTCTCTCCCCGAAGTGGGAAAGAGGTCAGTCATCATATACTCACCAAATATACCTATCAGTATACTTTAAATATGAATAGTCAGTACTACGCTACGCCAGAACCTAACACTGACACCGTTCTTACTATTATCAAGTTTTATATGAATTTACCGTCTGCTTGGTTCAACGGTGGGCTTTTCAACTTGCATCATATTCCTCGATCAGACCCCATGTGCATTCACGGTTGCAGCCTACTTTAAGTGCTACAAATGTGGGTGCAAAGCGCGGAAGGTACCGTATTCGACTTCTTGCCAATCGGGATACACACATTGACACTTTCTCGATAATAGAAAAATACAGTTTTATGTCCCTTTTCAAGAAGTGTGACCTCACGCGACCTCTTCCAACTCGTGTCTCGTGATCATCCTTTTCTCCATTAACTAACACATAGACTAACCCATTAACTAACCACTTCACATACACCTGAAATTCTGGGTTGAAAAAGTTGCCCACGAGCTATAATTCCAAAAACTCTTGTTAGTCATTGGAAAGACCAAGGAAATCTAACCGCGTTGGAAAAATGTCCAGACCTGGCTCAGGCGAAAATAGTGCTGGCTCCCACAGGTCTACTGGGTCCAGACAAGAGGCTCCAAGGGGTGGACAGACCTACAAATTTGAGGCAGACCTCGATAACATCAAGGAGTGGCCGTCACGTGCCGTGGCGTGGCTCGCGATGATGGAGGAAAGCGTCAAGGCAAAGGCGAAGGACGGACTCGTCACTGACCGGCAGAAACTCGAACTCTACGCCTCCATGTTAGGCTACGGGCCCGCAACAAGGTTGGTGTGGGCGCGCAAGCTCGGTCACGTGCGCGATTTCAAGACGTTCGTCGACTGGTTCAAGGCGCGGTACATTGATCTCATTGAGAAGACCCGGCTCGAGGCACGCTACCACAACGTACGGCACACATCGACGTTACACCAGTACATCCTCGACTTTGAGCGGGTCCACCGGGCCAATCACCAGTTGGTGCCGCTCCTGCGGGTGCTTTCGATATTCCTTGGCAACATGCAGGACCGCCAGTTAGCACTGTTGGTGGAGTCACGACTTGAGCCCGAGTCCGATCTTGAGGACGCAATGGTTACAGCTACATTCTGTGCTGAGGAGTTCCGAAACGGTCGCCGTACGGAGCGGCCAATATATGACATGTCGTGTGTGCCATTGAGTGCGGACTGCAGATACGCACAGGATCTGTTGAACCAGAAAAGTCAAAACTCTTTCGGTGATGGAGATAGCAGTAGGTGATACTGATTTTAGCATGACCTGAGTCGTGCCGTGACAGGTGTTCCTTTGTCTGGCTATTTACTGGATCTCTGTAATGCAGAGGAAAAAAGGCCCCCGTCCTCTAGATCACGTGACTTATTAAACGGTCCAATTTCTCTGCATGTTTCTGAATGGATAATCTCTGATGGAATTGAATTCTGTATAGGCTGATACACTCCTCCTTGAATTTGAACATAACAATCGTGTTCACGCCATTCACGATCAAACCTAATTAAAAGAATGCACTAAATCAGGTGGCCACCAAAGAGATTGCCTCGAATACTAGCATCCCATGCAAAACTTCAAGTTGTTTCAACAAATAGGCCAGAGCCGATTAGCAAAATTCAGTTCCTACGCAGAAACACCAACGAGACCGAAGAGCGTCAAAGCGTCGTGCCCCAAAGTGTCATTCCTTACAGTGAAACTCGGGAAAGCCGGAGTTTTGTAAACAGGATCTTGCGTTAAATCGGAAAGCCGGAGTTTTGTAAACAGGATCTTGCGTTAAATCGGAATGCCGCACGAAAAAAAAAAGTGCACATAGTTAAGGAATTTTACTATGGGAAATAAACTCGGATAAGGCGCGATTCTCTTTATTGGTTAAGAAGGACAATTTTTCCAGAAATCCCGCTTAAAAAGAGAAAGGCTCTTTTGAAGGCGAAATCGGCATGGTCAAGACCCAAATTTTCGTGAGATTGTTGCGAAAATGCATTAAAACCATTCCCCCCTGCCTCAGGTCGCGTAGCCGCGTGTTGACCCGCAATTCTGCTCGGATTTTTATGAATGATAGTTCGGATAATGGACAAGAGGAGAATCCTTAGCCAAAGACAAAAAAAGAGGCTCAAAAAGAGATACATAGGCTCTCATTGAAGTGAAAGTGTAATTTGTAAACAGCTAATATAACTAACATCACTAAGTTCCTCGCTATTCCAAATCTTCTAGTGACCATCCCCATAACAGTGGTGTATAGCTCTCGCGGCCATGCATGCAAGACAAGAATGTAATATGCAGTAAAATTGGTCTATATACCGAAATTTACTTCTTTATTGGATAAGGAGTACAAAACGACGATTATAATTACGTCCGGCCTATCCAAGTTTCACTGTATCTGCACAGCCTCGCATTCGTGACCACATCAAGTGTCAGAGTTTCAAATATAACATCAAGTCCACATCTTTACGACGTCTGGGTATTAGTATCGAAGACTTTTCGTCAGATTTCAATCAAGTAAATCCGACAGACAAATCTTATAGATTCTCCACATTAAGGCAGCATATGTACTGCTGACCTGTAATCTCGTCAGGTCCAGGCTCTGGGGGCACGCGCAGATCACGTGCTAGAGATCATATGACGGAACCGGTTGATACTTCCTCTTTTTGATACACAACTGACATGTAATGCATTTAGGCTTTTTAGAACGAGTGTCAAGGTAGGCTCACGAAAATGGTTCAAGCCGGAAAACCATCGGCCGCTCTGATCTCATAGGTTTATTTTTAGCTATCGTTCTCCCAATAACCTCTTCCTGCATACACGTGTTCTCGACTCTCGGATCGTCACGCAAACAACCCTTGCTGCTACACCTTCCTATCCCATACACTCAAAAGACAATGGTACGTAAAATCCATGGTGGTATCCTTGACAATATATGATGACCTCGACACTATTTGAAGCGCTCGTGACTAAAGCAATTTTCGCGTAAATTGTGAAGACCTGGATCTACGAATGGCACTGGATCATTTCGGATTGAGCGCGAAGGACTCAACAAGGGGTCTTCGTGTGTGAATGTGGAAATGCGAGAAGATGTGTACCGCTTTGCGACATTCGCCTATTTGAGTCATATTTGAAATGATTGGCGGCCACTTTTAGTCGCTGGAGTAGTTCGTTTCGGGTTTTGGTTGCCGGCGCGAATCAACAGTCCGTTTAAGGACGTCTCTTACAGGGGTGTTTCAGATCCGTTTCAGATCCGTTTCAGGACAGTTTCACAAAACGCATCCAGTTTCACAAACACAGCCGCGCACAGGCTCATTGCCCATAAAGCCGATACATGTAGCGCATTGTTTTGCCGCGCGTCCTCGTTTCCTCATCCGAGCAATGCCTCCGCAGTCACACACGTGCCGTGGAAAACGTTTATTGTTTCCGTTTTTGTTATCACACCGGACACGTCAGATCTTTCCACCTCCGCATTTTCACTTCGTGTCTTTCAGTCTTTCACTCAATTTATACTAACATGACCAAGGCAGAGAAATTATCAGAAGAGCAAATTGCTGAGTTCAAGGAGGCGTTCTCCTTGTTTGACAAAGATAGCGATGGGAAGATTACCACAAAGGAGTTGGGCACCGTCATGAGATCTTTGGGCCAGAACCCCTCCGAGAGTGAGTTGACCGACATGATCAACGAGGTCGACACCAACAGCGACGGATCGATTGACTTTCCTGAGTTTTTGACCATGATGGCCAGAAAGATGAAGGACACTGACTCGGAGGCGGAGATCGCCGAGGCGTTCAAGGTTTTTGACAGAAACGGAGACGGTAAAATTAGTGCCGCCGAGTTGAGGCACGTGTTGACGTCGATTGGCGAGAAGTTGTCGGAGGCAGACGTTGATCAGATGATCAAGGAGGCCGACACGAACAACGACGGCGAAATTGACATCCAGGAGTTCACGCAGTTGTTGGTAGCGAAATAAGCAGCGGGCACGTCTGGCTAGTTGCCGTAACCTCGTGCTAAACGACCATGCTTTTTATCGACTCGGCCCCGTTCGGGCTGGAGGCCGAGCTGCATGACAATTTATGCCACTCCCCGTGTCAACACATATCTTATATTTTACATACGGCTAATATCAAATCTAGGGACACCTTTCTCACTTCCGGGTGCTGGAAATGCGCGTGGCCGACCTGCTCCTCAGAATCGTAGACGATCTCGGGAACGCGTGTCGCGCCGAAGGCTCAAACTCCACATTGGGATCGAACTTATCGTCTTCCTCGGCATCATCGCTGTATAGCAAACTGTGACTTTCGGATGTGGAGGTGTTTCTGGTAGACCGCCCGTTGCCGAAATCTAGCTCGTTAATGTTCCTGTTAACAAGATACCGCAATGCATTGTACCACGTGTTGTGCCTCTGCCTAGTTGGGCACGTAATTTTGATCGACTTAAGCTTGCACCGAACAATAATGCTCTTGTAGTGGAGTCCAGTAGGGAGTGGATTATTATCCTCGACACTTTCAACACTTTCGATTGCCATTGCCTTTGTTTTCACTTCCGAGGGGTTCGTCAAAACTGGATTTGACGACGACCAGTAGAGCGTCAACGAGTAGGGGTGCACCCAGAAATACCGCTCGTGTCTGCTGGCGGAGATTGAGCTCAAAGGTCCCAATTTTCTGTAATATTTGAACAAATATTCTCCGATGACAACCTGGGTGATCGCAGGGATCATTGAGCGATCGGTAAAAGAGATATTGGTGGCAATAGAAAGACCAGTGATCGAGTCGATTGCACTATGATGCGAGTCCACTGTCAAGTTAGAGCGTATCGAAGTGGAGTGTGGAATATTGCTTTTAACAAGCGGCTTGCAAACTGGACCTGACACGCCAGTCGAAGCTGTTGACGGGAACGCGTTTGTGGAATATTCGCTGTCCAGACTGAGAGGTGGAAGGTTTGATGTTCTCTTTGTAAATCCCCTCTTTTCAGCATGAAGGCCAAAAACCTTGTCGTCCACTCTCTCGATATTCAAGTTTTCGAGCCGGCTCAACTTCTCGTAGTAGCTGGTGGGAATAAGCGTGACCTTTTCAGCGTCAGGTGTTCTGGCCATAGTCGTAGGCACGAACGCCTTCTGTGGGATACAGATCAAGTCCCATTTCTTCGCAGATTGCACGAACAACCCCCTGTCTTTGAGTGCATCATCTGCTCTCTTCAATTCATGGAATTGCAGTTCCGGAAGGATGCTGAATCCAAGTGCGCCAGCTTGGTCACGCAATTCTTCCTCCGACAATCCCGAACTATGTTCATCTGCGAGATCCTTCAAGTCCTGGTACTCGGTTTTATCTAAAACCACCATATCGAGACGTCTCAGGTTCTCCACGAGAGAAACCTTAGTCAATTCAGGTTCTCGCTGCTGGCTCAAGTTTTGAAGGGTAGAGTCTCTTTCAACAACACTCTGTTTGAGTTTGGTCAACTCAGCCGTAGGTACAACCGCCAATGAAAGCGCCGCGGCCGCCTCTGTTAGTAATTGGCGATCGTTGTGAATTGCAGATTTTTCAACAATGTCCCTGTAGACTGGTTGATCCACACACACCATTCCCAAACGCTCTGCGCTCATCTTCAATTCATCTGCGCTCAAAGCAAGCGTTTCCTCTGCATCAGCAAAGTTTGGAATTTCTGCGCTCACTGCAAAGCCCTTATCCTCTAGCCATGCAACTACCTCTTCGGTGGCAGATTGGGCAGGAAGATCCTCCTTTTCGCCCACCACTATCAAATTGCTGGAACGGGCCGCTTCAATCAAATTTTCTGGTGAAGCACTCATTGCACTTGATTTCAACGAGTCATACTCGGCAACAGGCAAAACCTTGAATCCACGAGCGTGCCATTCTTTCCTGACAATTTCGAAGTCATCGTCATCAGTAGGCACTTCAAAAGTCTTTGCGTCATTTGCCTTCTCCACTAAACTTTTGTGCGTGTCTAAATCAAGTGGAACCATTCCCTTCTCCCTAGCAAGATCTTCAATGGTCCTCTCACCCCTTGACTTCAAAGCGTCATGCTCGGCGGTTGTGAGTAGAACAAAGTCACATGCTTTGGCCTTCTCCTTAAGGAAAGACTCCGATGGGGAGAAGAAATTTTCACGCAATTGCTCGAGCTCTTGGACGTCCACTAGCTCGAAATTTGCTCTTCTTGCTTTCACATCCAAAGGCTCTTCGATCTCCCCTTTCATTCGTTGCATATCTTCTGAAGACACAAGAACCAACCCATGTGCCAATGCAGTTTGCGAGAGCTGATCCACCGACGGTTTGTTTGCTCTAAGAAGCAATTCATCATACTCATCATTGGAAAGAACTCGAAGGTCTTTATCCGCAATAAAATCGTCAAGATTACGATCAGCTTTCTCACTGAGCTGAGTGAACTCTTTAAATTCGATGATCTCGTAGCCAAGCGCAGCAGCAGCAGGCTTGAGGTCAGCTATGGAAGGGTTGGTGGCCCTTGTATGAAGGTCGCTGAATTCTGCAACGGGAACAACCACCAAGCCAGCCCTCGCCGCCCTTTCATCTAATGTGTAAGTGGCCTCACGTTTAAGATCCGTGAGCTCGTTTTCATCGATGACCTCTTTGTTGAGATCTCTGATTTTAGCGACCAAATAGTCAAGAGATGGCGACTCCAAGTTGGCCTTCATGTCCTCGAGTTCTGTTGTGGGAACAACAACGCAGTGCGCTTCAAAAGCTCTGCTTTCCAATGATTTAAAAGCATCTGCCCTGAGTTTTGTAACTTCATCTTCGGGGATAGCAACATGGCCGTGTATTTCTGCAAGCAGCCGCATACCCTCTTGTCCCACAGAGCGCTCATATGCATCTGCGTCCAAAACTACCTTTCCTTCTCTAGACGCCCGTGACTCGAGGCTTTCGGCTGCCGTTTCTTGAAGCAGCTCTAATTCACTAAGAGGAATGACCACCAGTGAAATTTTTATAGCTTTGTCGTGAATCGACTCCTTCAGATCTTGCTGGAGTTGTTCAAACTCGTCTTTTGACACCAAAACGCGGTTAACCTTGGCACTCAACTGCTCGAGATGAGCCACGTCTGGGTTCTGGAAGAATTCATCAATCTTCTCTAGTTCGGCATTGTTCTCCTTGAGTATCTCGAAGTCCAGTACAGCAAGTACTACCATTCCTGCAGCACCGGCTTTGGATTCAAGCGACTCGCTGGCGACTTGTAACAATTGTTCGTGCTCGGAGATTGGAATTACAGTTGAGCCAAGGTCATGTGCCTTCTTCTTCAAAAATACTAGATCTGGGGAATTCAACTGGGATCTGAGCAGGTCAAGCTCTTCTTTGGGCAACGAAACAAGGCCAGCATCAACAAGCTTTTCTGGAAGCGATCTGGAAAGGAAGGCAAAGTCCTCATTTGAAACAAGTTTGTGATTTTGGTTCTCTGCATTCTTGGTCAACGCTTCGAGAGTAGGCTCGCTGATCTGAGTCAATAGCAATTTATGCGCCTCTGCAGTTATCATGACATGTCCACTGGCAGCCGCCTTTTCTTGGATATACTCAATCAGTGGGTTTTCTAAAGAGTTCCGCAAAACGTCAAGGTCAGCATGAGGTATGACAACGCACTGGTTTTCAGAAGCCAACTCCTCGAGAGTCCTTGCGGCTTTCTTGGACAAGCTCTCAAAAACTGGAATTTCCAAAAGTTTGAACCCCTTAGCTTCGGCGTGTCTTTCCAAATAAGAAGGTTCCGGGGTTTCGTGATCTTTTTCGACTTTTTCGAGCTCGAGGAGCCGGTCCTTTTCCAATAATTGATATCCATGTGTGCCTGCATGTTTTTGAACAAAAGCTAGTGGCGGCGCATCCACGAGCTTTTCGAGAGTGGCAAACCGTGCCACATCTTTCGCCGACAATACTTCATGGTCGTGTACACCCACTTTCTCTCTCAAATAGTCGATACTAGGAGCCTCATATAAAGCCTTTGTTGATTCGAGAATTCTCAAATGGTCCGACGCAACAAGTTCCATCTTATGTGCGCCAGACTTCTCAGTAAGATATTCGAGAGATGGAGAATCATGGTCCCTCTCCAAAACAGTGAACAAATCTGCCCTTGCCTTAGTGATGAGGACATGATCAGCAACAGCAGCCTTTTCTTTAAGGTAATCAACAGTAGGTGTATCAATGCTCAGACGCAATTTCTGAATTTCGCCTGTTGAAATAATTGTGTGATGATGAGCACTCGCTTGCCCCATTAAGTAATCAATCGACGGACTGCGATAAGACTTCTCGATGTCCTGTAATGCCAGAAGTTCGGATGCACTAACAAGCCTTTGGTCATATTTTTCTGCTTCATCTGTGAGATACTCTAAAGTAGGCGACATCATCAATATGCGAGCTGCCTCAAGCTCACCAAGACTCGTTCTCGAAAGAATAGCGCAATCTTTTGACTCAGCGTGCGTTTTCAAGTAGTCGAGCGAAGGAGAGTCGTGAGCAGATTTGGTCTCCAACAACGCCTCATACCTCCCGATCTCCATCAAAGTCAAATGATGGTTTTTGGCGTGAGTTTCAAGATACTCACGTGACGGCAGATCGAAGCTTATTGCGGTTGCTTTCAACTGATGAAGCACATCTGAAGTGACCATCTCCATTGATTTTGAGCTCAACTTTTCTCGCAAAAACTCAAGGGAGGGCTCACTTACCGTAGATTTCCAGGCCTCAACTTGCTCACGCGGGCATAATTCATGGTCATGCTTTTGGGATTTGGTCTGAAGATATTCGAAGGAAGGCTCCGCGATTTGTCTGTTCAAAAGTGCTAATTCGGCCTCTGGCAAAAGAATCAATTTTCTTGATGATGCTTTTTTAGTCAAGAAATCGAGGCCTGGAGTGTCGACGGTTTCTTTGAGTTGCGCCAATTCGTCACGATCAACAATTTCAAACCCAGAACTAGTCGCATTTTTTACCAAATACTCATGCGACGGATGATTTAATGATTCGCGAAGCGATTCGTACTTTTGTCTTGCTACCACAACATGATCTTTGTCTTTCGCTTTTTCCTGCAAAAACTCCAAAGAAGGCATGTTGACGGTGGAGCTCAAGTTGTCGTACTCCTCGTTCGTGATAAGTTTCATACTGGCGATCTTCTCCTTGTCCTCGAGATGCTTTTGAAACTCCAGGCTTGGGACAACAACGAAACCAAGCGAGGAAATACTCTTGGTGAGATAGTCAATATGGGGACTTTCAATCGACCTTTTCAATTTTAAAAGGTCATCTTTATGTATCACGTCGTGTCCAAGACGGTCTGCGTGTGTTGTCAAATGGTCTATTCCGGGATTTTCGGCTAATTCTCGAATATTTTGCGCCTCTGAATTGGGTAACACTGTCAATCCAAGAGCACGAGCCGATTTTTTCACATGGGCTTCACCAGGTGTATGTGCAAGCGCCTTCAAGTCAGAATAATCCGATGAAGACACGACGAGACATTTGTGAAGAGCTGCCATAGCCTTGATGTGGTCAAGCCCAGGCTCGTTTGCCAAATTGGTAATCTTTTCAAACTCGGCAACCGGCACAGTCACATATTGGTGGGTGGCTGCCAACTCCTTCACTCTTTCAATATCCGGTGATTCCGCGAGGTTCTTCAATGTAGTATACTCATTGTTGGATATGACAATATGCTCTTTCAATTTCGCCACATTTATGATATGATCGATTGGCGGATTATTGGCTAGGTTGTGAACATCCTTGGCCTCATTATTCGTCAAAACCACATGATCAACACTGAGTGCATGTGCCTTGAGCTGCGCAATACTAGGATTATGTGCCTGCTGAAGAGTCGACTCGTACTCTGATTTGGGCACAATAACATGTTTTATATTCAGCGCAGAAACTTGCAACTCCTCAAGAGATGGCTCTTTCGCAACCCTGAGAAGATCCTCATACTTTTGCTTTTCAGTGACAACACAATCAAAGGAGGCAGCAGACTTTTCAATCTGGGCCCTTGTGGGCGAGTTTGCTTGCTGGAGAAGAGCATCATAGTACACCGAAGAGATCAAAACGGAGGCGTGTGCCTTAGCCAACTCCACAGCTCTTTCGAGCGAAGAGTCTTGTGCAACGGCCTTCATTTCTTCAAATTCAGCCTTAGAAACTGCGACATGATCATGCAAAAGTGCTGTTTTCGTCACGTGCTCGAGGAGAGGTTCATGTGCTAGTTTTTGAAGATCGGAGTAGTCAGAATTCGGCACCAACACGTGTTCGTGGGTCTCCGCGTGTGTTTTGAGGTGATCAAGGGGAGGCAGAAAAGCCAACTTCTGCAAATTTTTATATTCCGTGCTCTCCACAACATGCAATCCCCTCCTCGATGCCATCTTCGCAATATGCTCCTCAGAAGGATCAAAGGCCAAACGCACTGACTCTGCATACTTCAGTTTTGGAATCACCGCAAGCTCTTGTTTCGCAGCTGACGCCTTGAGCTGATCCATAGTGGGCCTAAGAGCTGATTCTTCGAGTTCGGAAAACCTCTCTTGTTCAACAACCACCAAATTCATGGCCGTCGCCTTGTTTTCAATGTATGCTTTAGAAGGAGAATCAATGGCGTTTGTCATAGACTCAAGTCTCTCCTTGCTCAACAAGGTCAAGTCAGCCTTTTCAGCAAACTCCTCAAGTTCTTGCACTGTGGGTGCAGCCGACTTCCTCTCCAATTCCTTCAAATCTTCGGCTACAACAGTCACAAGTCCATAAGACGTGGCACTCGCAATCACCTTTTCTTTCTTTGGGTTTTCAGCTGCATTTACGAGATTGTTCAATTCAGTCTTTGATATGGTAGCGAGACCCAACCTTGAGGCAACTTTTTCCAAATGACTTGCTGGTGGATTCTCGGCTAAAATACGCAAATCATCATGCTCCGAGTTGGAAATGACCACGAGTCCCGTCAGTGCCGCCTTTTCTTTGAGATATTCCGCAGAGGGTTTTTGTATAGAAGACTTGAGCTCTGAAAGATCCAGATTTTTGATGATCGACAAGTCCTGGAGGGACGCTTTTTCGGTAAGGTAATCGAGAGACGGTTTTTCGTAGTCAGCCATATCAAGCAAGACGTGATTGTGTGCCAGAGCCTTATCCTTTAAGAACTCCAAAGATGGAGCATCGAGTTTCGCTTTTGTTTCCTCGTGACTCTTATTTGAAACCACCACCATACTTAAGAGCCCTGCCTTTTCGACAAGATGCTGGAGGGGAGGATTCTCGGCGACTTCCTTGACATACATATATTCATCTTGCGCAACTAGCACATGTTCATGCTTTTCGGCAGAATCCTTCAAGTGGTCCAATGAGGGGCTGTACGCAAGAGCCTGTAATTCCTTGAGGTCATCGTCACTCACGAGCTTCATCTGAGCAGCCGCGGCGTGAGTCTGCAATTCCTCGACAGTTGGATTGTTCGCCTGTTGCTCAATTTCGAGAAGTCTCTCACGCTGAATAACCTCGTAACCTAAGGCATTGCCAACAGTTTGAATAACTTCCAATGAGGGCAGAGACGCAGCTGCCTTGAGAGTTGCAAGTTCGGAAATATCAACAACTGCTCTCGCATGCAAACCCGCTTTGTCGGCAAGTTCCTCGATCGAAGGCTCATCAATTTTCCGGTAGAGTTCTTGGAGGTGATCCTTTTGTAAAACAACATGGCCACTCTTCTCTGCGTGGCTCGTGATTTGGTCAATCAGAGGCTCGTTGGCGCTTCTTCTCAAAGTCTCCAACTCGGCATTTTCAAGTACACTCAAAGATATCAACGCAGCTTTCTGCCTTAAGTGATCTTGATCGGGCGAATGAGCCAATTTCTCGAGTTTCTCCAAATCCTCCGAAGATAACAAGCACATACCCAATACCTCTGCTTTTTCCCGAAGATGATCTGCGCCAGGGGAATGAGCAAGATCCTGCAACTGAGAAAAGTCACTAGAAGGAAGCAAAACGTGATTCAAATCATCTGCTTTCACCTTCAAGTACTCGATACTTGGCGCGTCAATAGCATTCTGTAGTTTGGCGTACTCAGACGACCTGATCACGACATGATTCTTCTCCTTTGCACGCTTAGTCATTTGCTCAATCGACGGCTCGTTTGCTTGCTTGTAAAGTGAAGTGTACTCGGGACCCGAAAGCGTGACGAGTTTGTGTTTTTCCGCCTGTTTCTGGACGTGTGAGAGACTAGGCTCGCACGCATCTCTCTGTAAAGTTTCGTGCTCGTTTTCAGGGATAACCACGTACCCCACCGCCTTTTCCTTGATATGCTCGATGGGGGGTTGGTACGCTAAGGCCTTGAGTTCTGCGAGCTCGGTGTCTGGAACAAAAACGTATCCCAAAGCGGTAGCTCTTGCATGTAACACATCCAAACCTGGCTCCTTTAAAGATTCAAGCTCTTCGTGTGGCAAAACCACATGCCCAAGCTTATTAGATAAAGACTGGAGGTGAGAAAGCGGCGGATCATTCGCCAAGCCCTTCATTTGATGGAACTCCTCTTTGCTCACCACCAAATGATCTTTTGCCTCAGCAGTCTTCGCCAAAAAGTCCAAATCATGGTTCTCGTACTTCGAAAACTCTTCACCGGTCAACACCTTGAGCCCTAACGATTTCCCCTTGCTCTTCACTTGAGAAACACTTGGTCTGTGCGCCAAGGCCTCCAACTCATCCATAAAATGGGAAGAAGACACAATGCAGCCCATTTCGTTGGCCTTCTCTGTGAGATACTGTTTCGATGGCTGCTCGTGCTCGGTTTCCAAGGTCTTTAAGCGCTTGTACTCGTCGGTTGGAACCGCGTGCAAATGAGCCGCCTTGCATTTCGCTACCAAAAAGGACTGGGACGGCGCCAGCACCAAAGCTTCATTTTTTTTGAGACTGGCCAAGTACTCCTTCTCCACAGGCTCGTATCCCTTGAGATCGAGCCTCTCGGCCAAGAAATCGTAATCGGGAGACTCGTATTTCTGCTTTGTTTCCCGCAAGTCTTCGAGTTCCTCGCTCGGAATGGTCACAATTCCCTGTGCCAGGAGCCTTGATGCCATGTCCTTCTCGCTCAAAAGCTCCTCGTGCTCTTTTTTGGTTAAAAGCACGTACCCTCTAGTCTCGGTAAGCGCCACCATGCGCTCGGTGTCCATGCCCGTAACGTCATTGTGCTCAAGCTTCGCGTAAGCATCCAGGGTCAAGAGTACCAAGTTGTGGTCACGTGCAAACTGCTGTACCTGGGCTTCGGTGACCGGTTCTGCTGCCCGCAGGAGTTCTTGCGAAAGCACACGTTGTTTTGGTGCTTTTCGAGGGGCCTCAAAGTCCAGCTCCGAGCTGTCGGTGTCGTTGAGGTACGAGTTAGTGCGCTTCAACTCCAGCCCCATTTCGAGGTCGTCGGAACCGTTATCGGGGAAATTCTCGGGAATGTCCTCGTCGGACTCATCGACCACGCGGCGAGAGGCTTTGGAGGGCGTCGTGCCGGTCTCCAGCCCGATGAAGTCCTCCCAGTTCTCCTCTTTGGGCCAGCTCGATCCTGCAGATGGCGAGTCCTTTTCGTCGTTCAAAATGATGTATTTCGAGCTACGCTTGGCCGGCGTCAAAAACGTGGACGTGCGATTGGACCCTGCTGGCTGTATTGGCTCTCTGGGCCGGACCTTCTTT
>JAKTWD010000622.1:0-39825 GCA_030581935.1 Metschnikowia corniflorae
GATGAGATGGTGGCGCAAATCATGCAATCATCGTTCATGCCCGCATTATACTTGCTTCTGAAAGAAGGCGATTTATCTCATTTGGGGAAAGCATGGGTTCTTTTTGCTTCGGGGTGTATACAGTTGTATGTGCCAAACTCGCCGCTTGATCCTGCCATCGAAGAGCATGTTGTGTTCCTTGTCTACAAACGCCAACAGGAACGTTGTGCAAGTCTCGCGGACTCCTGGAGAAACATTCGCACTGTCATGAGTGGCGACACTCCACTTCAGCTTGAGCATGACTTGCCTCAAGAATCTGAGCTGAGAGAGTTGGGGAAGCCGCATGTCTTTAGAGGCGGAGAGAGCATGGACGAGTTATTCGACGAGTGGAAGTCCTTTTTGGATGCGCTGATCGATAGCGAGCCGATATTGAAGCTTTTGGCTGCGGCCGAGGATTTTCAAAAAGAGTCACATGCCCAACAAGTCGGCATATTTCACAACAACTCTGCAAATTTCATGTTGCGTTTGAACAGCAAGTACCCCTTGTATGCTGATCTCAATGATATACTCAACGGTTATATTTACAGCTGTCGCTTGGGTTTAGACTTATTGGCGATTGATAACCAAAACAAAGCCTCGCCTTTTGCTATCGAATCTTTATGGCTGATTGATGTCGTCAGGTTGATGAATGCCGAGGACATTAAGGCACTCTTTGAATCGGTTGTGTCGATGACGAAGACTCTCGGTACTTCTTCTGTTTCGAGCGAGAAGGTGATGCTTTATTTCCTCATGTTGTGTTTCGCCCAATCGCGGAGTGACGATAAGCTCAATTCGGTCACGAATCGGGTTTTCCAGTCTTTATATTACCGGTGGTATTACCGCAAGATGAAGCTGGAGGAGCTTGCTGCGCAAGAGGGTCTGCTTTATAAACACAAGGACACAGATGACGCGGAGCAGGAATTCAAGGAAATGTTCCCTGACTACGATGAGGTCATGGAAGTAGATGACAACTTGAGTAAATCATCGGAGAATTTTGAAGAATTGCACTATAGGCTTGCGACCTTATACGTCAGCCACTATTTGTACGCCAAACCAGTTGAATTGAAGGTGATCATAGAGCAAGGTGCTATACTTTGCAGTGATTTGCAAGCTGAGCAAGTGAACTTTGTCAAAGGTTCAAGTTCTGCATCTCACTTGGCAGCTCTTCTTGTTTCCATGAAGTCTACACATGAAGAATTTGCCAAGGATGATAACGAGGAAGTGAACTTTTACCATGAAGCATGCCCTTCACAATTTAGGAAAGCGATGAAATTGGTACTTGGTGTCTTCAACTCCGTTGCCTCACTTCTTACGCAATGGCCCGAGCATGCAATTTTGCAGACTATTTCCAGATGCGCGAGCGAGTTTTTGAGTTTCCCTTCGAGCTATCCTTTAAATAAGCTTCTTTCAAAAGTGGAGATGTTGCACAATTTTTTGAATGAATGGGAGAAATTTGCGTCAAGTCAGGTGACAATGAAGACTCACTATGAAGAGATCACCAATCTTATTGTGTCGTGGAGGAAGCGGGAGTTGTCGTCATGGAAAGCACTTTTCGAGTACGAAAATCAGAGTTTCCAGAAATCTGTTGGCAAGTGGTGGTTCCATTTGTTTGACAGCGTGGTTATACCATTTTTGTACGAAGAGGATGGAAAGGAGATGGCTGAGGAAAGACCATCCGTCGTTCAGGTTTTGAGTGCGTTGAACATCTTCATGAGTCAGGCAAACTTTGGTGAGTTTCAATCAAGGTTAAACTTGGTGAAAGCCTTGCGAAATCATATCGTGGGCTCATCCGATGCTGGAGCTGAGATACTCAATGGGCTCGGGAACTTCATTTTGTTCTATGAGCAGTTTACTTCTACAATCGAGGATGCCATTGCCCTGACTAAGAAAACATTAGAGAAAGATGTTTCAGAGGTTATCCTACTCGCCAGCTGGAAAGATGTCAACGTCGATGCTCTCAAGCAGAGCTCTCGGAAATCACACAACAGTCTTTACAAGCTAGTGAAGAAGTACCGTGCCTTGTTATCAACACCCGTTGGACCAATTATCGAGGCGGGTATTTCGAAAGATCTGACAGTCGCGTCGAAAGAAGCATTCGATTTGAAAGAGTTAAGATACACCAACTTGACAACGGCCCAAAAGTCAAATGTTACGCATGTCTGCCAAAGCATTGCACGCTGGGGAGAGAGGCCATCTCGTTTGAAAAATATCGAGGTCGTTGGAAACAACTTGAGAATTTACATCGACAAGATCACGCGAAGTGAATCTCCTTCTTTGTATGCTTATGCGAAACAGATTATTGAGCAAATGGAAGCATTGCGCAAAGAGACACCTTCCGTTATGAATGATGACACGAAAAAACAGATTGCAGCGTTGAAAACTCAAAAGCACAAGTTACTCAGTGACACTTTCAAAGAGTTGAGGAGAATTGGAGTGAAATCGACCTTGAAGCCAGAAGTAAAGAAAGCCTTGGCTACTATCAACTTAATTCTCACCAATGGTGCCTATTTTGCAAACAAATATCTTGAAAGCGTTGATGCCCACTATTTCAGATGTCTTGATATATTGCCGCGGTTGAGAAGTTCTGTGGCCAGTGGAAATGAAGAGGTGCCACAGGCTGATCTTGAAAGAGGGCTTGCAGCGGCAGAGAACTTGATGTTTACTCTTGTGACCACCAGGGCACCCCTTGTCGGTCTTTCGGAGGCAACGCAAAATGTTTCCGATTTATGTGATTCCATCGTAAGCGTTTCGCAAAATGAAAAGCGAGGCCTTCTCAAAGCATCCCTTGTTCCATCTATGAAGTTCAATTTGGAGGAGATGTCGGCGTTTTCTCAAAGCATGGCACGTCTTCTTGATTACGCCATCGGCGTCTCAGAGAGCATCTCATACTTCCATGAGGCTTTCGATGTGTCATTCTTATCTGAAGCAAAATCAGAGTTTACCGATATTTTGAGGAACTTGTCTGGTGAGCAGTTCAGCATCTATACCCAAAATGAAGTCGAGCTCGTCGCAAAATTCCAGAAAATCTACGACTCGTTCTTGTCGAATTTGAAGTCTTGGGGCGAGAAGAACAAAAGTGCTGCTTTCTTATCTGATACTATCACCGATTGTATCACAAATTTAGCCTACAAACCACTCTTGAGTTCTTCCGCTTCCTTGAATTCCTTGGCCACTGCAGATGATCTTGAGCTTGAGTTGCGGTCACTTTCTACTTCCATTATGATCTCGGTGCAGAGAATGTTAGATCTCTACAAGGAAGAAATAACCGATGAGACAGATGGCTGGTTGACATTGTCGCAGCAGAGATTGATGCAGTCTATTAAGCTTTTGCATTACAAGACAATTAACAAGTCATTTGAGAGATGCATTGTGATCATGCAGAGCATCGAACACGATCCGGAGTCTTGCATTCTCACGACTGCGTTAGTGTCATTCACGAAGCCTTTGCTTGTACAGTATCGGAACCTTTGTGCGTCCATGTTGCTGAAAGCTAAACAAAACTACATCGAGGTCTCGAAGTCCACTTTCATATTATTGAAGTCTTTACACACGTTAGCTTCTGATGGATTTTGCTCGCCTGAGCCTCCAAACCAGGAAAAGAAAGATGATAATTTGCATGACGGAACTGGTTTGGGCGATGGTGATGGTGCAACGAATAACTCGAAAGATGAAGAGGAGGATGATGATTTAGCCGAACATGCCCAGCAGCCGAACGAAGAGAAGAACAAAGACGAAGATGATGAAAACAATGATGCTGTTGACATGGAAGGCGACATGGCTGGCGACCTTGAAGAAGCCTCAGATCAAGAGGAGGAGGACGATGAAAATGATGAGGGTGAAGAGGAAGATTTAGACGAAGAAGTGGATGACATTGACGACCTAGATCCAAATGCCATCGATGAGAAGATGTGGGATGAAGAAGCCAAGGAAGACGAGAAGGAGAAAGATTCTGACAAGATGCCCGAAAGTTCGACAAATGATGATGACAACATGGAAGCAAATGAGGAAGAGGAGGAAGATGAGAAAAAAGATCCAAAGTCCAAAGATGAGAGCAACGTAGTCGATCATGACAATGAGGAAGAAAATGACGAGGAGGCAGATGCAGAGGAAGACGTGGGTGAGCAAGAAGACGAGGTCAAAAATGAAGAGAACGAGCAGTTGGACGATCACGTTCCAGAGACAGAAGCCTTGGATCTCCCTGATGACATGAACTTGGACGACGACGAAGAAGAAGAAGAAGAAGAAGGCGACAACAGTGAAGAAGACGACGAGGAGTTCGATGATCAAATGCACGTGGATGAGGATGAGGCAGAGGAGGAGAAGAAGAACGACCCTAATGCTGCAGAAGAGCAGGATGCCGAAACCTCGAACGAAAATGATGAAGCAGAGGAGCTCGAAGAGAATGAGGGCAGCGAAGAAGAAAACTCTGGATCAGATACGGAAAATGATGAAGATAATGTCGATGAAAAGCCACAGGACATAGACTCTGATGAAGAAGTCGCTGACGGCCCTCAGAATGAAGAGGAGAAGGACGATGAAGAAGATGACTCTTCTGAAAATGGCGAGGGTGCTGTTGATGGCGAGGAGGGAGCGAATACTCAAGATAATGACGAGGATGTTGACATGGATTCTGCCACAAAAGCCGAAGCTGGCGAACGAGGTGATGGAGATGACAACCAAACTATGGAAGAAAAAAACGACATTGGAACCTCTGGAACGGCTTCCTCCGATATGAAAAAGGAAGACCACCAGGAGGAGGAGGCACCAAACGATGACGGCGCCAGAGATGAAATGAAAGAGTCACTCAAAGAACTCGGTGACTCGTTGAAAGAATTTCATCGCAGGCGTCAAGAAATTCAGGAGGCCTCCATCGAGGAAACTCTAAACGAAGATAAAACTGATATTAAACCTGATGAGTTTCAGCATGTTGATGGCGAAAACACGGAGAATGACACACAGGCCTTGGGTGCTGCTGATAACAAAGACCAGGTGCAAAGCGTCGACGAGGACATGGCGATTGATGAAGAGGAAGAGGATGTCGTCAATCCAGAGGAAGAGTCTACTAAAGTTGAAGGTCAAGACGACATGGAAATTGATGATGACGTTGAAGAAACCCATGACGATGTCGCAGAAAATGCCGACGACTTCGATGGAAAGACCAAGGGAGGAGTGGTTGGAGAGAGGAAGCAACGCGATGAGTCAAGTGCCGATGACCTTTTGCAAAAGCATGATTTCGAAGAGACTTTCGCTGAGCAAGAATTGGAAGCGCATAAGGAGGAGGACTACACCATCAATAGTGGCGACTCACCTGCTATGAGCCTTGACGAAGCCAGAAAAGTTTGGAGGGACAGTGAAATGGCTACTCTCGAATTGGCATCCGGTCTCAGTGAACAGTTGAGATTGATCTTGGAGCCTACCTTGGCCACGAAACTCAGGGGCGATTACAAAACAGGAAAGAGACTCAATATGAAGAGAATTATATCCTATATCGCCTCGGATTTTAGAAAGGACAAGATCTGGCTCAGACGTACAAAGCCAGCAAAGAGGCAGTACCAAATTATGATTGCTGTGGATGATTCGAAGTCGATGACCGAGAGCAAATCTACGGAATTGGCCTTCCACAGTATTGCGCTTGTTTCAAAAGCCCTCACGCAATTGGAGAGTGGCGGCTTATCTATTGTCAGATTCGGCGAGGACGTGAAGTTGGTACACCCATTTGACAAACCGTTCAACCAAGAAACAGGAGCGAATGTTTTCCAGTGGTTTGACTTCAAACAGGAGCGCACTGACATCAAGCAATTGTGCTCCAAATCCTTGAAGATCTTCGAAAATGCCAGATCAAGCTCAAGCAGCGAGTTATGGCAGTTGCAGATCATCATATCCGACGGTGTTTGTGAAGACCATGCGACCGTGCAAAGACTCGTGAGAAAAGCCAGAGAGGAGAAGGTGATGCTTGTCTTTGTAGTTGTGGATGGGATCAATTCCAATGAGTCAATTTTGGATATGTCACAGGTGAGCTACGTGCCTGACCCGGTGACGGGTGCCATGTCTCTTAAGGTTGAGAATTACTTGGACACATTTCCTTTCGAGTTTTATGTGGTGGTGAGAGACATAAACGAGCTCCCAGAAATGCTCTCTTTGATTTTGAGACAGTATTTTTCGGAGGTGGCGAACATGTGAGAATGATGTGTGGAAATTATTAAAACTGTTTTTTTCTTATATATATAAGACGATGAGCCGGGTATTCAGAATATCTGAGACTCAAATGAAATAGAATACATGATAATTATTTAAAGATTTTAAAAGTGGATGCTAGAATTTTCCACGATGCTGATGCTATGAGTGATACAGCCAACTACTCTTCGCTTATTTTGTTACGAACCACCCTTGCGATGCAGAGGGACATATCGTCCATCTTACCACCCAAGCTCGAGGTGTGGCCAAAGCGTTCCGAAGGGAGCTGGTTCACCTTCATGTTATACGGGGTATATGCGTTGTCGTCATAAGCGACCAGTTTGCATTTGGCTAAGATCTTGTTACAGGCAGAGCGCACATTGTCCTTGTTGAAGTTGATGTGGTCGTCTAGCTCCTGGACAATCTCCCAGTCGAATAAGTTGTCAGAAACACCATCGGAACATACCACAACAATGTCCCGCTCTTTCAAAGTGACCTCATCAATGACCGCCATTTCGGATGGCATCTGGCCCAAGGTTTGTGTACCAATCTGCTGCGGACAGAGATGATCGAGCATGCGTTCGTCGCTGGAGCGTATGATCTCGCCATCGCGAACCACAAAAAGCCGCGAGTCCCCAATGCATATATACTTGAGCGCGTCACCGCTCACCATACCCAAAACAAAAGTGGAAGAGCCCTTCAACCCCTGCAAATCCATCAAGTGTGATGTGTGCAAGAAGGAATCATCCAAGACCTGCTGCACATCGCGTGCGCTCAACGGGTGGGGCATGCGGCGTAATTTATGTTCGGTCATCAACCGGCTCACGGTCTCTAGCATCAGTCTTGCCCAAACGCCCAGTGAACATTGTTCCCCGTGAGATTCCCAGCCAGAGACTCCATCGGCAACTGCCACCACAGAAGGTGAAACAAGCATCGCGTCATCGCCGGCTTTGATCGAGAGTGTATCTGCAGGTGACCCATGCGGACGCCTCCTTGGTAGAAGAGAATTGAGTTGCGCCGGATCAGTCAAGTCGCTAAGTGAGTGTACAGTGGCATTTGCACTGCTGCTGTGGTGAGCAAACGAAGCGTAGCCAACGTCAAAACGATACTTGTCTATCGACACACGTCTCATTTGCTCGCGCGTCACTAGTGGATACTGGATGTACGGGTGCGACGCGTTCTCGCGCTGCTCACGTGCCTCGCGCCTTTGCTGCTCGCTCAGCTTACTGAGGCCAAGAAGGCTCCTGACACTGCCCATAAATCCGCGGTCTGCTTCATTGTTAGCTGTATTGTCTGACTTTTTTTTAGTAATTTGGCTGTAAAAGTCTTTTCCATCAGACAAATACCGTCTTCCGTCAGCTGAATTTAGTATTTTTTCTGTATTTTTTGTGAGCAGTACCTGAGCCGGTAGACTTGTTGAACATAGTGACGAGCGATGGCGTAGCATGACTCGAGTCATCGGGGTGCAATCGTGATTGAAAGGGTTAGAATGAACAGGTCTCCAGTGATCTAAACGAGGAAGGGTCTGTGTGCTTCCTAAATCTTGTGACAGGCAAGTGAAATGAGTGTTGATGGAATCTTGAGAAGAAGTGATTAGTAATTCGTGGTTGTTTTTTCCCGCCCGCTCATCTATCCCCACAGGTCAAGATCTGCTATTCATGCGCCAACAGAGAAGCACCTTGTGGTGAACCTGCACAGATCATCGCATGCTTTCTTTTTTCCTCCACTTCGCAGCTGGGCTAACTCTATATTCCGATTCGGAGGTGCGGCAAACGGTGACTGAACTAAAGTAACGATCGAGAATAGGGTTGTTTTGTTGATGACAGATATTTAAATTTTTCAAGTGCAAAACCAATTAAATAAAGGAGGAGGGAGTAAGGCTTGAACAATCTCTCTTTTTTTTTTGATCGATCATCTTGAATAGAATTTTAGCTACAAATAATCCAAAATTCTAAATAGGTCAACAGCTGTACTTCAATCAATTTGCTAATTACAACGTGTGAATCATTACTCGTCACTCACAACAGCATCGTACGCTACCTGATATGGTGGGGTGAACCCGGTGTGGATACGACACTGTAAGACACCTTGATTAACCAACATTTCAACACCGGGCACAACAGTCCACTCAAACTTGTCCTTGGCGATCTTCATAATTGGTGTCACCCTTGGCTTGTAGGCGGCATCAAGGAGAACGGGTTGAAAACCTGCTTTCTTCTGTTCGGCTCCCTTGAACAATACCCGCTCAAGTTTATCAAGCAAGTTCTCGTCAAGTGGTTTGTCTGCTGGTACACAAGAAACGATCAATGAAACATTCTCAGCAGCTTCAACTTCCTCCACGGTGTCTAATACCGTGATATTGAACAGTGAAGGTAATTCCTTTTTTACTTCATGAGACCTTGCAGAAGTCCTGTTGATCATGTAGATATTGCGGCATCCCAAGCGGTTCAAGGCGTACGCAGCGGCTCTCGAAGTACCGCCACTACCAACAATCAAACCATTGATACTGGAGTTACCGATGGATGGAACCCCGCTTCTGATAAATGAGTTGGTGATACCGTACCAGTCGGTGTTGTCGCCCACAAATTTGCCTTCTTGCCCCTCGATAGGCTTGACTGTATTGACAGCGCCAATCACTTCGGCGGAGTCGCTGAGTTCCGTGACATACTTCATTATGTCCAACTTTAAGGGCATTGTGACTGCTAACCCACCAAACCCAGGCTTTGTCATAATGTTTTGGTAAACCTCGCTTGCATCATCGGTCTCGTATTTCTCAAATTTGTATGGCAAGTTCAACTTCTTATATACAGCATTGTGCAAAGCAGGTGATCTGGAATGAGAAATTGGCTTGCCCACCACTGTGAAAGTCTTTTCAGTGAGGCCACCGATCTCGCTGAATGACTTGTTGATCTCAGCAACCGTTAATAATCCACTGTCAGACAAAAATGGAGCAGCATCATTGGTTACTGGTGTCAACACGGTATTCAAGACACGAGAAAGTTTTCCTTGTTCTCCTATGTTGTATGCAATCAAGGGTACCTGTGTGTG
The DNA here is from genome assembly GCA_030581935.1 of Metschnikowia corniflorae. NCBI lineage: Eukaryota > Fungi > Ascomycota > Pichiomycetes > Serinales > Metschnikowiaceae > Metschnikowia > Metschnikowia corniflorae. The sequence continues at coordinate 9,241 of JAKTWD010000622.1, forward strand.
CTGAGATCTGAAGTGTTGAGCATGGATGTTGTCTCGAAAGCTGTTGGCTTTTCCAATGAGCCGAATAATATCTGCGTTTAAGGCGATCGCATAGTTGTACTTGTTATCCAACTCTGCGTTCTCCCAGTTCAATTCACCCGCAACGTCCACATAAGTGGCGATGATTCTAGTGAATGCTTTACCTTCGATAATGCGTTTCACAAACTTCTCAGCACCGGACAATTGAACATCCAAGTAGTTCACACCAAGTTTGATACCCAAGAAGCTGAGCTCCTCCAAGATGCTCGATTCCTCGTCTGGGAACAGACCGCCCTGGCCTTTTGTGCGAATAGTGTAGATAATGGGCAACGACACGAACTTTCTCAAAGTAGCCGTCTGGTCTGCCACGAAAGATGGGCTGTAGTCTTTCAAGCAATCTACTCTAAGCTCAACAGCCTCGCATCCAGCAGTGATCTGCTCCAATTTTTCTGTGATCGCATTGAGGTCTTCGTAGGCTAAAGTGGCAACAAAAGACCTATGGCTTGGAATCTTCTCGATTCTCGAGCCTGTGATTGTCGACAAGTAGTTGATGAAAGAGTGTCTCAATTGGTTGAACTCCGCTTCGTTGTCACAATGAGTCGAGTAAAAGTGGTAGTTCGAGCATTCGTGATACCACTTCTCTCTTCTGATCCACACATCCTTGATCTCGCTTACATATGCTGGCCTCGTGGTGTCGGAACTCAAGAAAACAATAGTCTCGTCAAGATCACGGTGCAAATGAAGAACAATACCATCAGCTTTGATAAAATCCTTCAAAATCTTCCGAGACTCTGCTCCCTCAACGATACCACCCCCGGTAGAGATGATATGATTTTGGGCATTTTGAGAAACACAATCCTTCATGATCTCAGCCTCGAGTTCACGAAATTTCTCCCAGCCATGCTCTTTGATGAAAGGGCGGATATCGCCGTATTTTTCCTCAAAAACATCATCCAAGTCGAGGAGTTTGAAGCCCAAAGAGTTGGCCATCCATTTACTCAATGTCGACTTCCCTGCTGCTCTCATGCCGATGACAATGATCGAACGGTCTCCGTTTCTCTTCTTATTGATCAACAACCTGGGGTCATCCAAGTTCTTTGGAGGCTCGTAGCCATCGAGGCTGACATTAAATTTGGTGTGCAAGACATCCCACCAGCCTGGCCATGTCTTGCCTGTACAAGATCTTTCAGTAATCAATGCAGGCTCAGTGCACATACCAGCCAACAAGGAAAACGACATGGCGACTCTGTGATCATCATAGGAATGGACACCGCGCTCTTCGATGCTAGGAGCTCTCAAAGACTTCAAAGCAAGCCCGTCGATCTCGATACCATCTGGCAATTCCCGAGCAGTCACGCCAAATTTGCGCAACTCATCCACCATGGCCAAGATCCTATTACACTCCTTGACTCTCTGGTTGGCAATACCTGTGATTTGAGTTGGCTTGCCATCGGCGGCGATGGCTGCCACCACGGATGCTGTGAGGAACGCATCGGTCATTGGCTCCATATCGACATGTGGCAACGACTTGAGGAGCCCTCTTTGTGGGCCAGTGACAGTCGTAGACGTAGCGCTCTGTTCAACAGTACAACCCATGGGTCTCAAAACTTCGACTGCAAATCTGGCATCACCCTGGAGAGAAGAGTGTCCAATATTTGGTACCGTGCATGAAGTTCCAGTCATGGCAGCAAACGCCAAAGGATAAGTCGCTGATGAGGCATCAGATTCCACTTCGTATACAGCAGGATTTTTGTACACGCCCTTTGGTATATGGTATGTGTGGGCCTCTGTCGTTGACTCCGTGACATTTATACCGAAATCTCTCATCATCGCAATGGTCATGTCAATGTACAACTTTGAGATTGGTTTGCCTCCGACTAAGGCCAACGTAATCTCCTCGTCAGCATAGGGTGCACACATTAAGATGGATGAGACATACTGTGACGAAATTGTGGCAGCCAATTCAAGACGTCCTCCCTTCAACCCCTTTCCTGCCTGTACTTTTAAAGGCAAGCTTCCAATGCTGTTGAGATACTCGATTTTGGAACCGTTTGCGGTCAAGGCATCCACCAAGGGCCCAATAGGCCTCTCCTGCATTCGCGCATTACCTGTCAAAATCGTGAAATCGTTTGAGTCCTTATTCACGGCAACCAAAGAAGCGACCGTCGCCAAAAATCTTGAAGCTGTTCCCGCGTTTCCCAAATAGATCTGCTCGTCACAAGTGACCAAGCGCCCTCCATTGCCTGTGACTACAATGGTGTCTCCGTTATCTTCCGTAGATATTTGTGCACCTTTCAAGGCCGCAACTGCTGCAAGCATGTGCTTTGTGTCGTCAGAATGAAGCAAGTTCCTTATGCGCACAGTTCCCTCACCAAGAGCTGCCAATATCAATGCTCTGTTGGATATCGACTTTGACCCGGGGGGAGTCACGATAGTGTGTGCAGGTATAATGGTGGCATCGAACGGATGGACCACAGTCTCGTCGGTCAAAACGAACCTTAAGTCTTCTTTCGAGACCTCGTGGGCACGCTGTTGGTAGCACTTACCAATAGCCTCCAAAATGACGGATCTGATCTTGGAGCCATCGTTCTTCTTGTCGATCGCCATTTTGTCCAAAAGAGTGTCGATATTGAGGAAATGACGCTTGTGTCCAATCACCTTTTTGAAAGCAGGGTCGTCCACCGTCACCGGCAAATTGTATGCGGCAATACATTTGACCAAACGGGCCACTGCTGTGGGGCTCAAGACTCCCCAGTAACGGGCCAATTCGGCCTCTTTCACCATTCCAACAGCTACACACTCACCATGAAGAGCCTGAGGAGTAACCACTGCCTCGATGGCATGGCCTATGGTGTGGCCAAAATTGAGCAAGTTTCTCAAGCTGGATTCCTTTTCGTCGGCAGATACAACACCGGCTTTGACCTTGATCGATTCCAAGACGGTCTTCACGACGGGGGCTCGAATCGAAGAGAGATCGATTGTTGGAGCAGTAACTACGGCAATAAAGGTTTTTGCAAACTCCTCAAGGCGCGTGAACTCGGCCTCGTTCCAAATCGCCGCGGTCTTGACCACCTCCGCCATTCCATTGATGAGTTGGCGTGCAGGCAAGGTTTGCAAGAAAGACACGTCCACAAATACGTACCGCGGCTGGTGAAACGCTCCTATAAAGTTTTTGCCTAAAGCGGTGTCCACGGCGGTCTTTCCGCCAATAGCAGAATCGACCATCGCAAGCAACGTCGTTGGCACCTGCACTACACGTACACCTCTCATGAATGTGGCAGCGACAAAACCGATCATATCACCCACAACACCTCCTCCTACAGCAATAATGACCGTATCACGTGTACAACCTTTTTGTAAAAGGAAGTCTTCAACCTGGGCCTTGGTTTCACGTGACTTGTTGTTTTCTCCGGGTGATACAGTATAAAACAAGAGTCTTGCCAGAGGCAGTTCCACCTCCATTTTGTGCTCAAAGGTCAGTGCCAATTTGCGGAATGGCGCAGTTTGCTCCATGTTGGAGTCTGTGACAATCACATACGTCGACGATTTTTCGTTGGAGAGAATCTCGCTGGTGATGTGCTCCTGGATATCATAACCCACATGGATCGACTCCCTGCCAAGAATTGGCACTTTTTCAACAGAAGCCATCGTGCCCTCAATTCCACTTCAATATATTTAAACAACGAGAGTGAAGCGAGAAGAACGTTTGTGAGTACCAGGGGTACACTTTTTATTCGTTGAAATGGGTCGAGTGAGAATTTCAGGTTTGGCGAGAAGGCCCGTTGTTCTCATGTATGGCGCGATTAATTATGACTCAGTACGTGAGCTTTCATGATTTTATTTTTTATTTACTCGTCTTTTTTCGTTGTCGCGCTGACAGCTCAGTCTGTCAAGTCTCTGGTAGGTTTAGCGTCCGTGTGAGTATTCGCGAAGGGAGAAGAGGACGAGGTTGTGGAATCAGGCATAATAGAAACTTGTTCTTGGGATAAACAGAAAATAGCTGGATTTTCAAATCACTAGGCAAATACGTCCTGTCTTTCCTTTGGGGCATTGAAAAGCCGCTTACCTTTTCTACTTATGAAGTTCCACGAAGTGTGTTTCAATTAAATGAAGATTTTGCTCAGCTTAGGGTTCAAAATCGGGTGTATTCGTGCACACTTTATTTGATACTTTCACAGATTACTAGTTATTTACAGAGTTGTGGGTAATTCGTAAATATCGTAAAAATCGTAATCGTAATTGTGATTTACGATGATTTTTGAAAAATCTATTTCGATTACGATGACCATTCATTCCGTAATTACGAATTACGAAACTTAAGAATTCGTAAATTGCACGGGGGGTTTTGACAGTCGTAGACAATGCAACACAGATGACGGGCTTCTCCATGTCAACACTAGCTGAATCTTCATTCTCTACAACTAACGTATTGTAACAAAGAAGAGAACCAAATTGCTGCCCGAATTCATCAAAATGTTGGTCTTTCTCAAATATATAGGTAAGCTTCCCGGTTGTGAGAGAAATGGCAGGGATCTGTTTGACAACGAAGAGGTGGACAATGAGTGTGAGAATAAAGACACCGATGAGATGGCCGACGAGTCAAGCGACAGTTGGAGCGAGGCCTCTGAAAACTCCGCCGAGGACATGAGCAACCTTGAGTTCGACGACATCAGTGATACTATTGTCAAGGAAATTTCTGGGAGTATTCCGAAAACCTGTGCCACAAAGTTTACGTTCAGATGAGTGATTTAAATTGCGTATCGGGGGACAAAGGTGACAAAAATGAAATGCTGAGAAGTACAGTGGTGCTCGATGAATGATCCAAGTTGTTCTCGTTGCGGTACTTTTCAGAAGGCAACTTCGTCTCGATCCACACACGTCGAGTCAATTTCTGAAACTTGCAAAAGGCCTTGCAAAGTAGATTGACTACTAATAGATTACATAAACACCTATGGCACATTAGCTCTCGTGGCTGACTTCCTTTGCAAAATGTTAAGTTATTATTGGCCACACACGACTTTCGTAATTACCGTAATATGATTCGTAATTGCGATTACGATGAGACAAAAATTCGTAATCGTAATTACGAAACGTATTATGATAAAAACCACAACTCTGGTTATTTCTAGCAGAAAACCGCACTCGAATTCTTTCGGCATTGCCCTATCCTCTGCAATAACCATAGAATTTTAGTCGTAGCACGCGCATGTTAGCGAACCAGCAGTGATTATCATCAGTTGTTCTGATGAAATCATCACAATCCTATGATTGGACTTGCTCATACCAATGAATGCTTGCGATTGCAAATTAGTGTCACCTAAAGTCCAGCACGCTCAAAGAAATGCTAATCTATAATGATAATCAACTGATGTCGGCGCACTCTTTACGAATGTACTCCAAGCACTCGTCAGCCGTCCCCTGAGGATGGTCGAGCTGCCATCTCATCACCTCAGGAGCTATTTCTCTCATCCACGGGCCAGGCTTCCGCTGAAGAGCCTTAGATATAAGCTTACCGTCGATCAAAGGTTTCAAATCCTTGACTTCCTGCAACAGTAGAGTGTCAATCAACACTAATAAGCTTTCATACTGGTGCAAGAGGTGGACCGATTCATTAAAAGAGGGCTGATGCTTTGCTCGGGGCAAGACACCCGTGTCTAGTTCTTTAGGCTCGATGTTTCTGATGAAATCGCGGAATGCGTTTATCACGAAGTTAACGTCGGAATACTCACCGAAATGGCGCATGTAGAGCCCCAAATCAGACCTTTTGACTTCCTCTGGGCGGGCTAAAGAACGGGCCAAGAAGTCACTTCTTGCGATGCCTTCAGCTATCCGAGTACCTGCTTCGTATTCGAGTTTACCGAATCGGAGACCCTCCTTCAAAATGACTTCGACATAGTTCACACTGGAGAGTTTTTTTGCGCTAAGCTTCACAAAAACGTTCCCATAGGGGTGTAGAATCACCGAAAGCCAAAAAAGCTTTTTTGCCGCTTTAGAGGCAAACACCTGTTCTGTCATTGCATGTAGCTTTGTTGTCTGCGCTACACTCTCCATAAACGCAGAGAAGTATTGGGTGGTCTCATCGACTGTCTTGTTCACTAGATCCTTCGCTAGCTCGATCTCAGCGAGGACATCTCGCTCATTTGCTTCTTGAATCTGCACGGAAATCGCACCAGCATCAAAGATACAGTCGCTCAAATTGACATGATTGATCAAGCGAAGACCATATTGAACGTTGTCGCAAATAAGAATCTTATGAAGCTCGACTCCGACACGCTCTCTGCTTATTTTGTGGATGAGAGTCTCTTTCATTCCCTGATCCTTCATTGCATTCAAGGTGTCCGTCTCGACTGCGAAGTTGAACCGACATGCAAATCTCACTAAACGCAACACACGTAGAGGATCATCCAAGAATGTTTGCAATGGCTGCAACGGCGTTCTTAAAATTCCATTTTTCAAATCGTCGAGCCCTCTTCCTGTGAAGTCCTCGATTGTGTCCTCGTTTATGTTGTAAAATAAGGCATTGAGAGTGGCATCTCTACGCATGGCATCCTGTTCGGCAGTTCCATACTCAATGATTGGCACCCGGCTGTCAGAGGTGTACAGTTCATTTCGGAGATTGACGAAGTCTATATCAAGCCCAAAGATCTTTGTAGTACATGTTTCCAAATGCTTTGACTTCTCTGGATTCTTCTTGATAGTGTGAAGACTGGTGGCATTTTCACCCAAGTAGCGTCCGCTTGATTGGGCCCACTGCATCAAACGAGTAGCAAAATCTTCACCAGAGAGTGCATTAATCGCTATATCAAGATCATTACTTTCAAATCCAAGCAACTTATCGCGCACCCATCCACCTGTTATACGGAGCTCAAGCTTTTTTTTGGAGTCACTTGTCTCGATGTTCTCGTTATAATGCGTGCAGAAATCTACTAGCACACTTTTGATGCTTTGCTCTGTATCATTCAAGGTGATTTTTTCTAGCGCACTTCGCCACATACTGCTATTGAAATCAGGAGGAAAGGGCGAAAACTGGGACGAGAGTCGAGAGAATCGTGATTGAGTGAATTTGAGTCCACGAGAAAAGCACCTCATGAGGTTTAGACGAAAATCGAGGCCAGCCGTGTTCGCGTTTCGTCTGCGATGCGGCTGAGAGATGTCAAGCGCGAAGGGAGATACATCATGTGAAAACATGTGGATTCGGCAAAGTGTGAAAATTGTTTTGAAACATTGGGTTTAATTTTTGACCCTCGATCACGACATAAATCTGTCACCTTCAGCTTTTTTTTTTCATTTACGCTTAATTTTTTTGTGTTTTTTTTTCAAAAGAATCAACCCACACGCGCGCTTTGAATATGAATTCTCGTTGGCCAGTTATTAAATTTACAAGAATTCTCTCCGAAAGTTAATAAGCCGAAATGTATCGGAAAATTTTGAGAACTGACCTGTAAGTGTTGAATTATATATATGATTGAAGAGACGTACGATTAAAAAGAGGGGCGCGATGGCTCAAACATCCACAGGTCTTTTGTGATCATGAGGTCCCACGCAAATTTTGTGTAATATGTTGACCCAACAATATTTTCTGCGGACGGACGTTGCCTGTGTGGCGTAATGGTTAGCGCATTTGACTTCTAATCAAAAGATTCCGGGTTCGAGTCCCGGCATGGGTTCTTCTGTGCGGCTTTAGCTCAGTCGGGAGAGCGTCAGACTGAAGATCTGAAGGTCCTGTGTTCGATCCACAGAAATCGCATTCTTTTTGTTATTCCAGCTTCAGACTGTTTAATTCTGGTTACTTTATGATAGAGTGGTCAGACGTGCATTTTTCGAGCCCTCGAATTATCAAGGGCACTGTGATTTCGGGTCCCGCGGCACGTGTCACGCAATACAGGTTAGGAGCGACTGGCACGGCAAAAAATATGAGTATAGAAAAGCAACGTATCTTTCTTTACTAAGCATACTATGTAGAATAAGGCTAAAGCAAAAGAGCAACGATACCAGATGAAATTGGTGTACTTCGTAGAAGAATGCGAAAGTCATTTTATAAGTCCATGATGCGTTTTTGATTGATGAATCCATTCAGCTCTCAGGACAGAGATTATGAAGCTAGTGCGCGGGCCCGTCTTTTCATCCAGTAAGCCTTCGCGTCTTCGCTTCCGACCACTCGTGGATTGAGACTGCTTAAATTGACTATATTGCACCCATGTAATAAAAGAAGCTCAGATATTACGAAGTAGTTGTGCTCCCCGCCCTCACCTTTCACCTGAATAATCTTTCGTAGTGAATATTCAAAAAGCGTGACTGTGAGTGGGTCTGCTGCTTGTGCACTAGACATCAGCAAAGAAAGGTTGGGGTCTGCTCCACAATTGAGATATTGTATAACCTCGTTTACATCAATCTTTCGGGTAGCCTTCACGAGCAAAGAGTTGATATTAGGGGGTGTAAACATGAACGCTCTTTGCTCGTACTTCTGTCGGATGTAGTGTAAACGTAGACTATCTGATGCATCAGGAGTAAGCTTCTCAGATACATTTGCTTCAAGATAGCTGTTGACGGTTGAGTTATTGGTGTGATTCAATAGCACGCGGTTTTCCTCCAAGAAGTTGTCGAGCTTCAAGGATTTTACTTTTGAGATATGCGATCCCATGTTTCTGTGGCACGACGAGCACTTGACGCAAATGACGACCAAGAATGTCATGGATATCCACTCGACCGAATCGACTGATCTGCAGTCCGCACAAATGGAATTATTGCTCCCGTCAATCAGTCTTACGCTCTGAAGAAAATTTTCATCGCTCGGCCCGAAAGATTCTGAGTATACAGAAACGGGAGAGCCACGCCCGTCATCCGCAGGAAGGATCTGAGTTGGTGGCTTTGGCAAGTTTGTGATCAATTTTGGTTTGGGTGCCTTCCGCGTGAGTCTTGCCGTTAACTGTCCCGCGTTATATAGAGCTTTGATCCACTGATTTCTCTCGTCATCGTTGATCGCCTGAAACACGTGTTTTTGGCCCATCGAGGTCATGATCTCCAAACAAAACTGGCGCTTTTCTTTCGTCACAGGTTTGACGCTTGCTAGTGCAATATCAATAGGACGATTTATTGGCTGTGTGCCATTTCTCCAGTCAGAATACTCAATTAATTGACCCTTCTGTAAAACAACCCATTCTTTATGCCAGCCCGGCTTCCCCTGGCCGCCTAAAGCGTATAGTATCCCTGCAAAGTTCGCATTTTGATCATCTTCTGCACCATTCCACAGGGTGCTAGCGGTCGCGTCATTTGAGGGTGAAATATTCACTGGTGAATTTGGAAATAGCATATCCAAATTTGTGCTTGACGTATCAATCCTTAGTTTCTCTCCACGCATAGGCGTCTCATTGACATTTGATGAGAGCGAGTTTAATGAGTTGAACTTTATAAGGTTGCTAAGTTCCTCATTTGTTCTGCAAGCTTCGATCATTTGCCGAAATTGTAGTTTCTCGCTGTTGAAGCGTGATAATGCGTTCAAGTATAGACTAGCGTTGTCCAACAAAAGACCCTGGCTCTTTTTGCTGTCTTTGAACATCTTGAAGTCAAACAATCCGTTTTTCTTAGGTAGGTTGGCAAGCTTGAAGAGATTTTCGAGGAGGTGATTGAAGTATTGATTGTTGGAGGAGGCGTTCAAAGCGCTCAAGTAGTCGAACTTTGAAATCTCGAAAGCTTTGCGTTTGAGAAGAAGTTTCAGCACCGGCCGATCCTTTTCGTTCGAAAGGTATTTGTGAAGCCAATCATAGTACTCTTTGGACAGCTTTTCGAAGCTTTTGCGACTGGACGCTTGCTCAGAACTATCCGGGATTGCTGATGACATACACAACCCTACCATTTTCAGCATCGACTGCAAAGAAAAGATGTCCCGAGTTATGAAGAGCAAGTTGCTCTCAAAAGGCTCGAAAACACTTTTGAATGCTTCAGAAACGCCCTTCAAAATGTTAAGCTTCTTCAAAAGGGGACTGAACTGAAGATTCACCACAGCTTCCAATGTCTCAAATAACCGATTACGTGTGTTGATGAAGCGTTTCAAGCAAGATTCCAAGCCACGTACCTCGTCTTGAAGGCTAAGCATCGCCTTTCTTAACTTAGGGCAATCCTGCTCATAAGCAGCCAACGCAGTTCGAAATTCGGGACCGTCATGTATATCAAAATTAAATGCTTTTCGTAGATCCTGTATTTCAAGCCCAGTTAAATCTGGTTGTTTGGCGTCTGGTGCTAAGGCTGTAGGTTGGACTTGCGGTGTCACAGATACTGATTCCGAGTCAGAGTCCTCAATCCAGACTTGAAATGAAAACACAGAATTGGTCTTGTTCTCTATCTGGCTCCAGACAGAAACAGTGAGCTTGGCACCTTGAGTAGATACTTTTTTGATAGTGTCGTTGATGATCACCGTCTGTGCTTTATCTTCGGGCGCAAGTTCCGCGAAAAGTATTTTCGACACATCTCCCAGTTTTGATGATAGATGCTGGCTCGATTTAGCCCTGGACGATTCCACATTCATGGCCGGCTCAAACGACTTGTGTATAACTAAGGAAGCATGATTCAAAGCATCACACTCTTTCGGCAGTACGTTGACCTCGAACTTCATTTTTTTATATGCACCAGGCACGGAGAGAAGTAATGGAGAGACTCCACCCGAATCAGATACATATTTGATACGTTTTGCGTCTGCCTCAGAGTTACTAGCGTGTTTAATGTTTGCGCAAACACCGTTGGTGAAATTGAGGCTGAGGCGCGTGGTATTGGCGTCATCAGTAAAGGATAACGTGACTAAACGAGCTACTTCCACATTTCCTTCTATGAGTTTGAAAGCTAGGGGAAAAACCGATGCATCCATCGTTTATAATAGTAGAATTCTCCGTAATCTGCTCAAGGACCATGCAAGATACAGTCCCTAGAGAAGTTTTGTGTGCAGTCCATTACGGAAACGAAGAGAATGATTCAAGAGTCTCGTGTTTGAGGCACGCTGCAAAAGGAAAGGGGCTTATGTTATAAAATGATATCTAAAGCCAGAAGAATCGATAAATGGGTTGTTGCAAGCCAAATGCGCAAATGGAAATCGTCAGAAGATTGTGTTCTGGTATCTGGATGAGCGTGTATATTCAGCTACGCAAGATCAGGAACTTGGATAGGCCTGAAGTACAAGCCAGAACGAACTCGTCGCACATTTGATCTCAATCAATTGGGGATATCCTCTCTTTGAGAGAAAAAAATTAGTTGCCCATTGTCGGAATCGAACCGACGATCGCCTCATTACGAGTGAGGCGCCTTACCACTTGGCCAAACGGGCAATTTTTGAGATTTTTTTCTGAACACTAACATACAGAACTAGCTCGAATTTGATTTTCGCGCGCAGACTCGAGCATGCAGTAGCTCATGATCTTCTAGGCCGGAGCGGCAGGCTTACATGCAGCCCCATTAATCAGTGTCATCTTAAGCCCAGCAACTGGATTAAACTAGCTAGCCATTTTTGCATCTTCTTCAACTACTTTACCTATAATCGAAAGCCATTGTGACAGAACACTTTGAAGAACAAAAGCAGATATCGACAGTCTGAATTACACGAATCATGGAAGACGAAACTGCTCGGGACATGTGCCCGATCTGTAAGACAGATCGATATTTGTCACCTAATATGGTGTTTCTCATTAACCCTGAGTGCTATCACAAAATATGTGAATCGTGTGTTGATAGAATATTTTCTCTAGGGCCCTCTCAATGCCCGTACCCGAAATGTCACAAGATATTGAGGAAAAATAGGTTCAAGAGACAGGTGTTTGATGATATTCAGATCGAAAGAGAAATCGATATACGTAAGCGGATACAAAGAATATACAACAAGACAGAGGAGGACTTTGCCTCTCTCAAAGAATATAATGCATATTTGGAATCTGTCGAGGAAATTACCTTCAAGCTTTGCGAGGGTATAGACACCGAGGAAACAGAGAAAGAAGTCAGCAAGTATGAGGCCGACAATAAAATCGAGATTTTGGAGATTGCAATGCGTGAATCGCAGAAAGACTCCGATGTTAGCAAATTTCAGGAGGCAACTGAGCGGTTGCGGCAAGAGAAACTCAATATACAGAAGCAAATGGATGTTGAGGATGCTGAGTTCCAAAAACAGCAAAAGATAGAATTGATGGAGCGGCTTCAGTCTTCAGACGCTAATGCTGAAGATATCATGAAACAACAAAAGAACGCTCAACTTAAGCGGTCTTCCCTCCGGAAGAGACAGCTACAGCATATCACGACTCAATTGGATCAAAAGTTTTTATCAAATACATCATCAGCTAAGAATGGTAAGGATGCAGAAGATCTGAGCAGTCAAACGCCATTCACGCCATTCTGTGGCGATAGAGAAGTTGACAAGCAGTATAAGCTTTTAGGGAAACCAGCGAGAGATATGGTTGATCTTATAGATACATACTACGATCCGTATGTCAACATGTTGGCGCAGAATCGGGAATTTTTGGCCAGTGGGTGGCGGCTCAAGACTGTCTTTGAAAGAGCTTTGGACGAAGCGTTCATGGGGCTCAATTGTTTTATTGAAAGTGAGAAAGCCGAGGCTAGTCATCGCGAGCCAGAAATCACCCACTAGTGTCATCTATAAATAATTAACAGTCGTCGGCCTAAGTCTTTACTATAAGGATACGAGGTCGGAAGTGGCATCGTGATGAAAATTCAGCTCGGCGGTTGTAGAATCCAAGCGAATTAGCTCTGTACTGTTTCCAGACAATCCATCAGCGACGAGAGATGGCAAGTATTGTGCTTCGAGATTGCGGCCTGGAGTCTCGGGTTTTGGTGTAGTTTGAGACCTGGAGTCCAGTGGGTCTCCCAAATTAGTGGTGTCAGTTTGATTAGCAGAAGTTTTAAAATCCTCAAACTCAAAGGATGAGGTGGACGATTGTGAAGAGTGCACTTTCAATTGCGGTACATCATGGGCATCTACAACAGACCAAGAGTCTTGCGCTTCGTCCTCACTTTCGCTTCTATTTTGCAGTGGACCGCGCTTCGATGGGTCTGATGGTGTTGAAGTGTTGGTCCTAGTGTGCAGTTTCAGAACAGGCATATTACCATTCGAACCTCGTGACGAGACAGGTCGGGGTGTAGCCCCAATATTGGGAATCTCAAGGGTGAAACTTTTTGAAAGGGGCTTGGGCCCGAAAAGTGAGCCAAAGAAGCCAGAGGACCTCTTTGCATTCTGCGTAGCTATAGCTTCTTTCAATATACTTTCGTACTTTTCCTCTTTGAGTTGCACGCGGCGTAGGTGCATTTCGTGGTCCTTTCTTTTCCTTTCGTCGATCTTTTTTGACGCCTGTTGTGTATGATGTGCCTTGATAATCTCTATACGGTCTCTAATAAAGCGGTTACTTTCCGACTCCACAACAGATGTGAGCCTGGATCCCAAATCAGATTTGGAGGACCTCTTCGTTTTTGGTTGATTGGCAGACTTAAGAGGCACAGGTCGTAGGCCTGAAATATTGTTATCAACTTTCGATAGAGTGTTCAATCGCTGTAGCTCTCGCTTACGTGCAGCAATATACTTGTCATTCGAAGACCAGGCAAAAAGCGAGCTGGTATTGCTTGACCCAAGCTTTCCCAATTTGGATGTATTTTCAGGTAATAGCAGATCCACTCCCTCGTCCAAATCGTATGTGTGATCCCTATCGTCCCAAGATTGCACTTTTTGGCGCAGTAGTGCATTCAATCTTGACTGGCTGAATTGAACTATCGAGCCAGAGTGTTTTTCTCCACCTTTTTCGATATTTTTTCTGCGCTCGTCTGACACGAACTGTCGACTCAAACTCTGGAGCGCTGTGTAGTATTTGTTCGCATTTGTGGTCAGATGTAGTAGCGCCTCTGGATATATGGTATTCATTTGATCTGAGGCAGGTACATCATCTTCAGTGGTAGTAGAGTTATTTCCCTTTTTGACTTTATCAATCAGCGGGAATATCAAGTTCACTAACTCTTCCACCTGAGTTTGTGGCACCATAACAGGCCAGTTCTATACGGGAAAGTGTTCTGTATTTTTCAGTAGCTTCCGTAAAGTTCATTATGGGTCTCGGCTCTAGGCATTCTGCTCGGCCCGACAAACCGGCATGTAGAGGCTGCGACCGCGATTATAGATGGTCCCGGTCTGTAGGCAAATCTAAACATTCACCAACTTCCTTATCTTCATCAGAGAAGTAACTTTCATTGAAACGGTAAAAAACGAGATTCGAAAATAAGTTGTATATTTGGCTCGGGTGCTACATTTAGCATGCTCAGCTTGCGGCGTATTTTTGTGAGGTATCGACGCGCTTTTGTCGTATCGGAATTAATAAAATGAATGCTGATGAACCATTTAAGGATGACACCTAATTAAAAGAAGCTTTTTGACCAAAGAGGAAATCTTGAAAACATCTCTCTTGATACTACACCACCTACAGCAACCATCGTTTAACACATTCATTATACAGCCCTTCCCAACCCTCTCACCACTTTCCGCACGCTTCATGCTCACTGAAAGGGCCGCGCTTTTCCCATCATGGGTTACCTTAAATGTACCCAAGGTTTTCTTCAACATGTCATACTCCACCTTTGAATTCCCTCTGTATCCCGCGAGTTTGGCGTTTGTCGCTTACTATGATTTACTGAATGAATCAACATTGGCCACAATAAAGAAAGAACTTATTGCCAGAAATGAAGCATATGACTACTGTTTTTTAAGCACGACGCACATTGTATCGGTTGAACAGCTCCGGTGTGCGCTACATAAAGCGATTCAAAACATGACGCAGCAGACAATGAAGGCCAACTCCGTAAACACGGAGATCATTTTCAGCCTCTCGCCAGTTAATAATATGAACGATGCGTTAAAAAGATTTGGTGTGGACGAAACTCGCTCTGACTGTATTGTCATCAAGGTTTGCAACACCGACACAGACGTTCTCGCTTTGGAAAAATCAATTTCGGGCCTCATTGATGCTGCGTCGAGTCAATTGACAGATAGTGTTCTTTGGGAAAGGTATGACGAGAAGAAGTTTAAGAAGTTATTTAAGCTACAGGATGCGAAAAGTTCGCAGCAAGAATTATCGAGAGGTGCAATTTCAGCAAGTCTTTTACGAGGTTTGTGAATGTGGTGGATCTGGCACTAAATTACAATAATCTTTAGCCTATTTATGTCTTCTATTAACATTATTGTAGTGCCAATTGTTTGCTCATCTGCCAGTGAAGGCAAAGCTGCGTAGCTGCAATGTAGAAGGCTGCTGATGCAAGGCCTGACTCTCAAGGTGTGGAGACAGAATGGGATCGTCTTCGCTTTCGCTGAGAAAAGTTTGCTGCAGCGACTTCTGAGATATAATCTCGTTTGATTTCCTTGTTTCAGAGGGCTGGAATTCTTCTGGAGTTGTTGGTGTCAGTGAACTGTCAACGCTCTCATTAGTGGTGTCCGCAAGTGAGGCCTTTAATGCCGAGACAGTTTTGGTACCAGGCACGCTGTCAATTTGAGTGCTATTGTCATTGAGTCCCATGGAAAACTTCTTCCTAAGAAGCTGGCATATCCCACGTGGTTTCACGGGTGACTCTAGCTCGTTCTCGTAACCGTCATCATCCTCAACATCACTTTCATTTTTCGTGAGGTTGGAGGCCTGCAGCTGTAAACATGTCACGCTATTAGCCATCGAGTTTGGCACACTGAAGCTAGCACCCGCATCGTCATCGTTGTCTGTTAGGGCACCTGATTCAGTTCCGCCGGCTTCTGGTCTGACGGGCGACGAAGACTCCTCTGGAACCTCTGAGTCACCAGTAACAAAACCCAAGTCGGCATCGCTTGGCTTTTGAAACGCAAGCAGAACAGACACGGGTGGGATACTTGCGGCTACCACACTGAAGAACTTGCTTGTTGTTTTATCAGTCACACCAGGAAGAGGCGCGGCAGTCCCTTGGAGTCTTCTGAGCTTCTTGCTGCTCGGCGAGAGCTTGATTTGTTGCTCATTGGGGCGTTTCAAGCTGTTCATGGGTTTGACGAATGCATTATCCGCGGGCTTTTTTTCTGCTCTGAAGTAGCTGTCGATCGACTTTGAGTGAGAGAAAGATTGACTCGTTTGTGCAACCGCCGGCTTGGCTGGGCTATTACTCGACACATTTGTTTGTTGGATACTGACAGAGTGACTGCGCGTGACAGAGAGGTTCTGTTCTCTCGATATAAGCTGCTGATGCGAGAACGGATGGAGCTTTCCAAGACAGATTCCCTCATGAATGTCCTTTTCTAGGCGGCGGCCGCAACAAAGCTCGAGCACCAGCATATCGAGATCCTCATCGGTATTGATCTCGCAGAGCTCGGTTATTTCGTTAGTGAATGGATCGAACACTTTTTGGTACTGGAAGGCAAGGTCGGCCTTGGTGGCTTCATCCATGAAATCCCCTGGAATCAGCTTGTTTTCTGCTGCGAGAGCAGCAACAATGCGGGGCAAGTCCTGGATTTTTCGGACTATATTGAAAGCGGTCTTGAGCCCAACACCAGGAATACCCTTCGTATAGTCGCACCCGGATAGAATCGCCACAAGACGCCACTGGCTGGCAGTGAAAGTGTCGAGCGCCATACGCGGAACCTTGCCAAAATCATCCCGGCAGATCTCAACGCACTCACCGTAATCGTTGAGTTTCGTGATGAGCCGCCGGCAGCCAAACACGAGCAAGTCGGAGTCCTCAGATAGAATCCCGTCTACCACCCCGATTTTTTCGAGGTACACCATCTGAGGATCAGCCTCATATGGCGCCACCACATACTTGACGTGTGCGCGGTCGAGCTCGACCATCACCAGCTTCGCCATCTCGGGGGTCACCGCAGCCGCCTTCATGAACTCCTTCCACGCTGACTTACGATCGCCTCTCTCTAAAAACTTGTTTGCAGCCTCGCGCGCCTTTTCTCTTCTCAGCCTCCGCTCCGCCTGGGTGCCCTCTTTTGTCGGAAGCGCCGCGCCATCAAAAACCATCAACGGTTCAACACCAAAATGCCGAACCATTTCTACTTTTCGCATCACCGACGTGATGTACCCTCGCGTAGGTACATCTGTGCAAAGATCCTGAGCACATGAGATTAACCCTCGATGAAGCCATCCGTACGTATCCACCGCCAAAGTTTTGCCTTTGTACTTACTGAGTGAAGTTTTTTCCTGGATATCACGGAGCTGCTGAAGTAAGCCTGTCACGCCCATCCCAATGTCGATGTCGGAATTATGGGGATAAACGTTGAAGGTGGAGAACAGAAATTTTCCGCTTGCTTCCAGATTGCTCGAAAAAACGAATGTGAGACTCTTGTCGGACCAGAGTTTCGAAGCGAGGTTTTATGTTGTTTTTTTCGATGCGATTTCCAGCCCTGTGCATGTAGTAAGGACGCGTCTTGATTGTTGTGATTTCGCAGATCTGGTGTAAGCGGATCTCGCGCGGCTGCACAGGGCTGCTTGACGGGAGGGGTGGTGTTCATTTATGGCACTAACTTTTTCTCGTTGATGGTTTAAAGACTCGAAAGTATTCATTATTCGACAGTGTGATTCAGGCGAACATAACTGTATGATAAGAGTTTGTATCGCACAATATAGGAATATACTTTGGTCCTGTCCCGGCTCAGATCTCCACCCTCAGTTCTCTGCGAAGCCTCTTGGCCAGATGACCAAGTCAACGGATATGTGTTGCTCAGACACACATTCCATGAGATACTCTTCATGTCTGACTATTTCACAGGAAAAGCGATTCGAACAAGGCAACTTTGCTTTGCTTCCAAAACTCGAATGCTTTCTTCGTGTAGTATGCCACAGATTGTGAAGCAAGAAGAGCTCTAATCACGGGTGGCTCGATTCATTTTTCTATAAAAAGTTTTATTAGACTCAAATTGACGATCATTAATCAACACTCAGAACTCTCTACGGTCAGACATTGTAAACACAATACCCAGGCCATGTACCAACTATCATATCATTTGTAAGACATGAAAATTAGCATATAAAGTGTACGCAACGCAGCACTCCCGTCCAATTGCCCTCAGTGAAGGCCGCTTACCCCAGTTGTATCCATATCATGGCCCCAGCTTCCTTTGAAACTTGATGCCCAAAATTACGTAGCCCTGAATCTATTCGGACTTAAACACAATCTCCGGTGAGGCTTGAAATGAATGAAAGCCTCCTTGTGGATCTGAGCTCTTGGTCTCTGGAGATCTGCTTTTCGAGGGGTCATATCGAAGCATGGACTTAATCTTGAGTGGAGGTCCACTTCCCTTACCTTTTTTCGCTTCCGGAGCTGGTGTACTCCCTTGCATGATGAATCTAACTTGCGAAGCAGGTGCAGAGTTAATTGCCGGTGGATATTGATGTTGAAAGGGACTGTGCAGAATCGGCCCTGCAATATCTGCGGCATTTGATACATGGGGAGGATTGTAAAATGGAGGGTACTGCCCCGGTCCGCTCTGTTGTATTTGTTGCATCTGCTGAAATTGCTGCAAATGGTCATATGGATGTGGCTGATGAGTGTATGTTTGAGCATTATGATTCGTCGATGGATGGAGCGGCTGAGCCGGGTGCGGGTACCGCCCATTTTGTGGCATACTGGGCGGATGGTTGCAGAAGCAATTCTCACTTTGTGGTGGAAGTGGGGTACTTTGGTAAAAGGAGCCCATCTGACCAGCAGAATGGTGTCGATTTCCCAAAGTGAATGAATGATTGCCATGGGGCAAGACGCTGGAAGTAGGTCTCTTCTCAAAGTTGACGTTCGTGGTGGACTTCGAAGCAGTCATCTTCGGTCTCTTTTGGCAGTCTGATCCCAATTTCGCAAATTCGTAATTCACGTTGCTCTCATGCAATAAGCTGGAGTTGAAAGTTGGGCTGGTGTGCGTATCCATATCAAAACGGCCAAGCGGCATCTTAGTTTGTATCCGCAAATCAGCTTTTGCAGGCGATTGCCTGAATGGTGAAGACCTAAGAGGCGAAGATGCCAAGATTGTTTCGAGATCATCGAAATCTGCCAGAATGGAATCCTCGGCTAAGGAGATGACTTCAATAGATGTGTTGCCTGCTCCGTTCATGGTAGGCGCAAACCGAAAAACAAAGAAGGCGTGTGCTTTTCTTTCCGGGAAAGCGTCGTCGTCGTCGTAAATGAGCTGCAGAATGACAATATTTCGAAGGTCGTCCAGGTCGCTGGCTCCATTCACTATGAAAGTGAGAAAGCCAGCCCAGAACTGGTTGAGAAAGGGAACATCGAGTCTGTAGCCCTCGGTACCATCACGATAACCATTCACTGACTCTACGCTCCTAAAAAGCACCTGGCTAGAATCTTTGTAGACTGTAGTCTGCGATTTGAGTGAGACAAATGGCTTTTCGAATAAGTTATCGCGTAAATGAACTTTCATATAGGAAATGAAAGCACCGTTTTCCGCGACAAACTGTTGTGGGTTTGTCATTGGGGATATGGGAGAAGACGAGTCGGCAAAGTGTGTCTTGAGGTTCACATCGCACGAGATATTGTGGATGTCCACGCCTTGTCTTTTCAACTCCCATGCGATTTCACCAAAATCTTCCAAGAATCGTTGGTTGTTCTGAGGGAGGCACTTCTTCGCATCTCGAACCCTCAATTCCCTGTGAACCTCTGGTCTATTAACTAGCAAGCAGGTAAAAACGTGGCTATTTTGGTTGGGCGTTTTATACCGAAAAGACATGTTTAACTCCTCAAACTCAGTGACTTTAGGTGGGTTGCTTCTCTGGGATGTTATGGGCGTAGCCTTGGCAGACGCGCCCTGTCCCTGGTTCTTAGGGGTACTCTCAGCGGCAGGTTCCACTTTGATAGATGGTGTTGCGGTCTTGAGTAACTTCAAGACTCTTCCAGAAACCTGCTTTTGTGTCCTGTGAATGCCGGTTTTCTTCTCGAGCATTCGAGATAGAACTTTGTTCTGGGAGGTTCCTCTGAAAACACCTTCGTTCAAGCTATGGGATGCTTTAAATGACATATACTTGTGAAAGCAACGCATCAACTCTTCATCCAATCCCTTAGACCATACTTTTTTCGGTCCTTTCAATTCATCGGAGACTGAAGAAGTTGATGTGCGAGGTGGCGATTGGATTTTGTGCACGCGAGCCGACAACCTCGAACAAGGCGTGCTCTCCACATCTGAAAATTTTCGTTTTCTGCTGGACTGTGAATCTTCAGAGTCGCTTTTAGAGCCCAGTTTACTATGCAGATGACGTGAAGACAAGACTTCACTCTCCATTGGACTACATTCCAAGAACAACTCATTTGGCGAAAAATTTCCATCATTAGCCTCTGTTATAGCAGTAAGGTTCATAGACACCCCATGGGAATCATTCGCAAAAGACCAAAGATCAACTGAATCTGCCGTTCCAATCAGCTCTGCAGTGGACTCATTGTGAAAGTTTTGAGAAGAGTGTGATTCGGTGAATGGAGTCAAAATAGGCTCTTGTGTGCTTGTGCTTAGCATATCGTCCCCTATACTCTTCGTACGTTTGCTTCCAGGAAGTTCGAAGCCAGCTACTTCCTTTACTTGATTCTCTGAATTTTCATCAGAACTCCTGCAAAATCTGTTGAAAAGGCGGTGAGGGGACAATGAGCTTAGTAGGTTCATGTTTCTGGGAGAAACAAAACGGAAAGATGAGGGCAGTGGGCCCAAAGATCCAAAAGTGAAGGAAGGCGTCAAGCTCGATGTCTTCTTTGTGTTGTTTTTGGGTGTTTGCGGGTGCATTCTGTAGGCAGTCTCTCAGTATGATCGATAATGCAAAAGTATGGGTCTATTTTAACAAGAAGTTTGATAACTGTTTTGTAGTGTGAACGTATTTTGTTGTGGGTATGGTGTCTTTTCCTAAAACTATTAGCGTAGAGACCTGCTTTCCGCTTTGAATGATTCAGATAATACGACAAACGGCCGCTTTAGATTTCGCTCGATCCCACCAATCTTCGCCAAAAATCGTAGACCTGTCCTTGAGTTTTGGCGGTTTTTAATCACGGTACACGTGTAATCTATCTCGAAGAAAGGAAAAATAAGGTAAGGTCGTCAAGCTCAAATCTACGATGACGGTATATAAACACGAAACGCGAAACGATTTGGAGATTCGGGGAAGCGCGATCTGAGTTTTTCCCGAGCGGAAGGGGTGAGGCCCTTCCAACGATATGACTGGGATAGAATTGACTTTCGCCTCATTTGAAACTTTATAAACTGCCTGGATTAGGGAGCTATGTTGCTAATTCCATTTGGATATGAACATCACTTCGAAGCAACTTCCCAACAGCGCCGTAAATTTGGTCGTTAGGCAAAAGGCCTTCCCTTCCTAATCTCAGTATTTTGGCAGTGTAGAAAACGCGACGCGACCCCGCGCAATTTAGTGCTTACTTGAGTGCAATCTTGCCTCAGTAAATTAATGTGCTTATACCAAAACGATGAATGCACATTCTTCGAAGAATCAAGGTGAAAATTAGATTTGTTTTATCGTATGCGCCCGCCCTACCATCTCTTTTCTCAAAGTTTACTGTGTACTATTAAAGTCACTGATTTTCGTCTATGAGCACTTTGAGCTCTTCGACAAACGCGTGGCAGAGGCCAACATTGTTCTGCTCGGCACTCGCGAACCCTTCACGCAAGTTCTCAACACATGCTCGCGCCATTTTAGTTTTAGCTCGCGCCATAACTTTTGATAAAGCTTCCTGGACAAAGTCACCGTAAATTGACGGCTGCGGCGGTCTTGGCAGCTGATGGAGCAGAGAATTTGAAGCATCCTGTGACCTGGCTCCCTTGAATGTCGACGTAAAATTCCATTGAATCGAGGGAGATCTCTCGGGCTTTGCTTGCTGCGTTTGTCGCTTTTTTCTCTTCATATTTGCTTCCTTTGCGTGTTTTTTGGCAAGCAAATCTTTCATGTCAATATCTGTTGGGCACGTACTTATGAACCTGTGGTGGAGGAGCAGTGAAGCACTCGGCCGTTGCTTGGCCGACTTTATCAAGCAGTACCGCACAAAATCCTTAATATCTTCAGAAAAATGGTTTCCTTCAAGCTCTGGTGGTTTATTGCTGGGTATCTTGAAAAGCGCTTCCATTGGCTCCACGGATGAAAGAGGGGGATGGCCGGTGACAAATTCAATCGCAGTAATTCCGGTAGACCAAATATCGGCCTTTGTGTCGTAACCTTTGGCTGAGTGAGAGATCACTTCGGGCGCCATCCAGTAGGGTGTGCCAACCAATGTGTTTCTCTTTGTTCGCGTCAAGGACATTTCCCCGCTCACCCCAAAGTCTGCTAACTTCACCTTACCATCCTCTGTCAAGAGTATGTTTGCCAGCTTGATATCACGATGTACCTTCTTTTGTGAATGGAGATACTCGAGCCCGCGAAGCACGTCTCGCAAGATGAAGCACGCAACTGGCTCCCTAAGTTTTCCAAAACACTTGAGCATGTCCGAGCAAGACCCGCCTCCACAGTACTCCAATACTATCCACATTTTCGTTTCTTGCAAAAATGTCTCATAATACCTAGTAAGGTACTGCGATCTGACGCGAGACAAAAAATGAATTTCCTTGATGAGGTCCCGCACATCGCTGGCCTCCTCCAAGTCAATGATTTTGAGCGCAAATGTCTGTCCTGTCTTCAAGCACCTGCCTTTGTAAACCTCGCCAAAAGACCCTTTCCCCAATAAGCATTCGACTTGGTAATCTTCCTGAGGCATTTTGTACCTGTTTTTTCTTCTCTTTATTCTGTGTTGGCACAGACAGCTAATAAAGAGTCTCTTTGCAATTTTGCATCCACAAAGTAGGTGCAGGCCTGGTCCACTGACTTCTCGCGCCCCAGAATTTTCTTGAATCAGGGCCATCATAAGCAGGCCAAAAGGCGCGCGATGCTTAGAATCAGTGCCAAGCCCTATATTAACTTATTGCCACAGCCGGAAAATTCAATTACAAAATGGATTTGATCGGTGACATAATCGAGCATGAGTCCTCAACTCCTGTTGAGCCAGTGATTGAAGCACATGCTGCGCAGACTGGGTTTCCGGAGCTTCTTAAGTTTGAGTCTAAACTGCGAACATCTCGTTTTAAGTCAGCCGAGCCCAAGCTGCATCCGCCTCAATATGGTGGTAGCACAAAAGCACAAGCTGAGCCCGAGGTCAAGAACGATGATTTGACAGAAGCTCAAAGGATTCATCAAGAGAATCTACAGAAAATTTCGAGCTTAACGGAAGATGAACTCACGAAGGAGCGCGAGGAATTGCTTCAAGGTCTTGATCCAAGGCTTGTACAGACTTTGTTGAAAAGAACCGAAGCTCGGGCTGCGGAGCACAATCACGACCATGCAGAAGGATATGGCGGATGGATTGGAGGTGGCAAGAATGGTGTCGAACTTCCGTCATTGAATGACAAAGATGTGGACAAAGCTCTTGGCATTAAAACGGTTTCTTTCAATAAACAGATCGAGGTATTTGATGAAGAAGGGGATGTCGCCGATACGAGACACTATCCTCTTGACCATTCCAATCATGAGGATGATGTGGATAGCGAACATGCCCCAGCAGATGATGAAGTTGCACCAGATGGATACCAAATCATTTCGAAGCCTGAGGAGCAGCCAGAAATGCATTTTCCCAAACCCCGCATCGCACGAGAAGATCCAGAACTTGACCTTGATGATCCAAGATTTCTCGATAATCTTCACGAAAAATATTTTCCGGACTTGCCAAAGGAAACTAATAAGTTGGCGTGGATGGCAACGCCCATGCCACTGCATCAGATCACTTCATACGATGCCATAAGCGATATGAGATTTGATTTCAAGGGAAACTTGGTAGAGCTCAATAAGAAGTCTCAGGAATTGCCCACTCACTTGGGGCTCCATCACCATTCAGACAATCCTCAGCTTGCAGGTTACACATTGGCGGAGTTGGTGCATCTCACGCGATCGGTCGTTCCAACCCAAAGGTGTTTGGGTATTCAGATGTTGGGCAGAATCCTTCACAAGCTCGGGCTACATAAGTACAATATCATGCCGATCATCGAAAACGAGGAAGGTGATTCGAGTCGCGCCATAGTCCAGGCTTCCAAGGAAGTCATGGAACAGTTCGAGGGGATGATGTGGGATTTGATTGAAACGTTGCGTGTCATCGACTCGCTCACAGAGGCCAGTGACGAAACAAAGACGCGTAATCTTTCGGTAAGAAGCTATGCTATTGAGGCTTTGTGGCTTTGGAAGCAAGGCGGTGGGCGTCCGAAAGTCATCGAGAAGACAGAGGAGGAGATTTTGGCGGAGAATTTGAGCAACATGTGAAGCTTTAAGAAAGCAATTTTTGTTTACAAGAGATATGTCAATGCATTGGCGAGAACAAATGAAGTGGGCACACAAACTAAGAAAGACAGTGTGAGTTCAAGTGTTATCGATGTACAGAAACCTGAGACTGCCACACTGTATTCTCTGCAATAAAATGAAGTAATCTTATATCAGACCAGCTTCAGAACGAAGGCAGTCATGCAGATTTAAGATGCCCCAAAATATGCATTTAACGAGTAAACAGCGAAAAACAATCAGGAATAACCAATGATGACACGTGAGTTTTCGGAATTTCCGACTCAAAACGAATCAGATTCTGAAGTACACATCCCTTCATTCGGCCAAATTACTCTCATCTTAATCATGCGTAAGGCATTGATGGTTCAATCTTCGCACATAGACACATTGCATCGGTGTTCCTTTCATCAAAAAGGTGAGTTTCCTCGGACCGGGCAACTTAAGTTGGGCGATTGGTTTCTACATCATGTTTTTTGCAATAAGAAGTGGATTTATTCAAGTTATTGGTCAGAAAATGAAAAGAGATCTGTCAGCGAGATGAGTGAAAATCGTTGTTGGTGATCTGCAGGAGCGAATGCTCACGTGATGTAGCCTAGAACTCGCAAGCTTGGGATGTGTCAATAAAACAGTCATTTGGTGATGCACTCATATTGCAACAAAATACTTTGATCGAAATCTAGAACTCGATAAGCGTCCAAATCGAATTATGATCATGCCGTACATCTTGTGATAGCTTTCTTATTTGTATACCATCTTTACCTAAGCCGACTTATATACAGTTTCCTTATGAAAGATCAGCCGTCCGAGGATCGGCGGAGGGGTATCTACGCTTTGTGTAGCTTGATTTCTGATTGTGTACTAAGTAATTGAAGAATGAAATAATTAATATGTTCAGTCCGTTCCTTATTTATTGATTCGTAGGACTTTTAAGTCTCATTCATCATTGATTGAATATGAATCTGTCAGTAAATTTGCGCAGGTCAGACCGCCCCATAACCATGTGAGTGAGTGTGCTCCTGAAGACGTTCATGGGATTCTGGCTCTGGATACAAGGAAATGATGTATAAAGCGTGGATCAATCCTGGGAGGTACAAGAAGAGAAAGAGGCAAACGTTGATCAACAAATCAATCGAAAACCCTCTTTTTACCGCCACAGGGATTGGTGGCACTAAAATAGCGATAAACACTAAAAACCAATCGCGCGCATGCATCGTTGAAAACTAGTCAATAACTTTTTTTGTAATTCCAAGTTTTGCTTCTCGAAGTAGGTAGGGAAGATTAAGGAGCTGGTAATCAAAAGTATGTCAAGGGGCGAAAAGTATATAGAGAGGAATGCTAGATAAGCGCTCAGATCGCTTCATGCAGTATAACCTGGAGGATTGTTTGCCATCGTTAGCTTCAATTGGTGGCTAAAACTTTCATAGAGTGGATAAAACAGGTCACAATTCATTCGATTGTGCTTGAGAGGCTGTCATCTTGTGGAAAAGCTTTACATTTGTGCCAATGAAAATTCACAAGGTTGATGAATCGGGGTGAAGTTAAGTGATGGTAGATCAACGAGGCCGAAAATGACGAATTTGGCCGCACCAAAACCATGAATAAAAATTGAAATAATATGGCACATCTATACCAGGTAGACGAAACTTCTGAAATTACGAATATCAAGATATAAAACTTTATAAAAATACCACCAATCCTCTTGATGCAGAAAGCCCCTGATGTGTCGTTTTGAATTGCAAAGATGGTGTCTTCTGACTACTTTTTTCGCACGCGCAGGTGATGCGATCGACATGTAATTTTGATTATGAATTTGCGGAAAACTTTTGGCTGGGAGTTATGTTTGGAACTGTCAAAGTGAATAGCAGTCAATCCATTTCCGTAGATTGCGGCTTCACATATTCATCACACTACCTAGCTAATTTTTGGCTCTGACTTACATTCACGAATTTTGGGACTTGCGACTGTGTGATCTTTTTGAGCATCTAACGAGGTTTTGTGGGAGTCTTTGATTGAAAAAAGTGATTGTGTTGATGGATTGACTCATCGAGTCGTTTTCTCTTCCCGCATTAGATATGGCAATTGTGACACTATCTCTTCGGTCGATTGTCTTCAACTGAGTGAGATGCGCCTTTGGTAAATGTGAAAGGAGCTTCGAATAATCTCTGATCTGATCTTCATCGAACCGCGGGGCAAATCAGCTCTGAACATTCGTATTGATATACAGTATAGATGAACGCTTATAAATATTTGTGAGAAAATGGCTTATAATCATCAGTCTAATTTCGTGCCAGTTGCGTTCTGAACCACCCGAGAATTACAGTAAGTTTGATTAGCCCGTTAAGAGTTTGCTGGTAGCTAATTTTGATATAAAAAAACCTCCCGTGGTAGCAATAAACTGAAAAAGTTTCAGTATTGTGATGGTACATATTTTTTTTTTGGCTTGTTACTGACATGATATTTCGTCAAAGCATTCATGGTGTCTTTGGCTGCGGTATTACTTCTCAGCTACTTTGGCTAAAGCCATTCAAACACGTCACTTTCGGAAGGAAAAAAGAAAGGAGAGAAAGAGAGGGCAAGCTTGCTGATTTCTCATATTCGCTCAGCACAAGTCTGATTGAACTCGATCATAAATCTTCTTATGCGCTGACGGGGTCCATCCCAAGTGTGTTAGGCACATGTCTTTCAATTTGGAGCCAAGCTCAGGCCATGACGATCCATTAGGCTTTAGCATTACCACTTGAAGTGATAGTATTAGATGCGATATCCGAAAAGTTTCAAAAGTTCCAGAAGTTCTTTTATTAACTCCAGCCCTCGATTTCTCCGTCTTTCCCCTGCGCATGTGTTCGATGCGATTTAAGAGTCAGATTGTGTCGTAGCTCGAACAGTTTAAGGCCAAGGTAACACTTGTCGAGGGTCCATGGTATTAACATATTTTGAAACGAGAAGGAACCAATTTGTAGGATTTAGTGAGGAAATTTGTGTTAATTCCTCCCTTCTCTTGAGCTCAAAGGAGCAAGGCCTTACAATCGTGTATGAGCTCTCACAAATAATTATTTGGCATTTCAAAACTTTTTGAGATATGACAATTCACTTATATAGCTACTTTGTGAGTTTGAAGAGTTTTTATAAGTAAGCGGCTGCACGACTGGTATTTGAGTCAAAAATAATAAAAATAGAATGGCTGCGAAAGTTGGGGAGTGTCCGGGCGTGTAGTGTGTCCACGCAGGTAATGATGTACCGTATAGGGCCATTGTAAACCAGGCCATTGTAGCCTTTATTATACTTTTACAATTGTAGAGTTGATGTATTGCAGTCACTTTTTTCACGCGGAAGAGTATTAGCCGATATTCATCAATATTGAAAAGCGTTTTAAATATTACGCTGTGCTTATAATGAACTAGGCCCATAGAGCTCGCCTCAACCCCAAGTTCGCTCTCAACGCTCACCCTCATTAGTGCGGAAGAACACCAGAGAATCCAACAAGCAGATAGAACAATAATTTGGTTGAAGACTCAGATACAGCGCCATGCAGACTCTTGCGATCCTTCTATCGCTATTATTGTTGACTACTTCGCCCGTGTTTGCAATTTCGAAAAATGGAGCTTTCAAGAGGGACTGGATTGCGCATACACCGGGGCCGTCGGTGAAACACGCCTTGCTCGACAGTCGCACGTTGTTGGAGCTCTCAGGGAACAATGTTCTTTACTACAAAAACATTCACAGCTCAAGAATTACTCGATACATTGACTTGTCGCTTCACGGCAGCGATGATTTCAAGGTGGGAGAGTCAACGATTGCAACATTTTCAAGGAGCAGCAGTTCAATCTCCATATTCGACAAACATACCGGAATTTTCATTTCTTCGATATCGCTCGAGCTCCCTCCTGTTCAACTAGAGAGCTACAGTGATTTCGGGTGGACAATTCTCCAAGATGGTGAAGATAACAGCGAGCTCGTGACCTGGGATGGCACTCAATTGCATGACTTGGGGAAGTTCAACGCACGCTCGTTTCTACAATTCAACGTTCCGAACACTACATTCATTTGCATCGATTCTAGCGCATTTCTGCTTAATTTGCGGAAGGACAAGGGATCTGAAATGCCAGCAGACGTGGTGACAGATGCGGATTACGAGAGCACCTTAAATCTTTTATATCCACCTGGAAGCGTTGACACTATCGAGTCGACCAGCCAAAATAAGTCGCTAATGTACCTCACTGATGATTGTGCTGTGTCATATTTTGACCAAAAGCTTGTTTTATACAAGATATCTCGTGACGGACACAAGATTGTTTACGAGAATTCCTTCGACGAAATCAAGCGAGTGCTTTATTCAATGCCAACATTAGTGGTAGTCTCTGACCAAAAGGCTCAGATAGTAGATCTTGGCGCATTTCTCGATGATTTTTTGGAGTCCTCAATCAAGCTAAAGTCCGTGGAAATACCTCCCAACTCATACCTGACCATTTTATCAACCGGGCATTTCGCAACTCTAAGTGGCGCGCCCGACAACATGTCTGTATACGATTATGACATCAGTCTCGGCTCATACAAGGTGCTGAAGATTCCTCTGCTCATTTTCTCTGCTACAGGTGGAGGAATTATTGCCAATGTACCTCCGATATCCAGAATTGAGGAAGCCCACCACTTTGTTGAGGATTCCCGTTCACTGAGCATCCTATATCTGTGGCTCTTAAGAATCAAAACGCATATGTCTCAACTTGGACAGTTCACTACTCACATGCTTGCAAAGAAAGAGAGAATGAGTGAAGATTTTTCATTTGAGGAGGATGTCTTTGGGTTCAATAAAATTGTCGTTGAGATAGACGAGGCTCGTGCGATTCTTGCAGCTAAAAGCTCAATTGATGGGAAGCCGGTTTGGACTTATGCCTTTGGTGATAAAAGGAATATCACAGAGGTTAAAATCTTGGGCGCTGAGGTTTATGTTGCATTACATGATGCCGTTGAAATACTTGACTTGAACACCGGGGCTGTCAGAATTTCCAGGTCATTCGAGGACCCGATCGAAAAGTTTGTGGTCTTGAAATCGGATAACCGCGATGAAATAGAGGAAACGTTGCATTCGAAGACCATTGCTATTAAGATCGGAGAAAGATTAGAATTCTTTTCGGACAGCACAAAGATACTGTCACCGCAATACTATTTGCACAGAGATTTAAACACTCTCCAATCGTACTTTGTTGATGGAGACCGTCTAAGACCCACATGGCAGTGGAATAAGCCAGATGAGAAATTATTGTCAGTGACCAAGAACACTGAAGCAATGACAAGCGCAAGAGGAATAACCCGATTCGACAGATCCGTTCTTTACAAATATTTAAACCCGAACCTTGTGTCGATCGTGAGCGAGACCAAAGAGGGATTGAAGCTTACACTTGTCGACGGCATCACAGGCACAGTGATCTACACAAATGTACACAAAGGGGAATTGGTCGACCCGGAGTCAATACACGTTACACAAAAAGATAACTGGGTCGTGTACTCCACATTTGTCACCTCACCCACCAGCGAGCAGAGAATAACCGTGATTGATTTGTTTCAGGATGAGAAAGATTTCAAATCATCGAAGACTTCTTTCGAGGCCACCAATGTGACAATCTCCAAAAAAGCATTTGTTTATCCCGAGCGTATTCTTGCCCTCGAATCCACCAACACCAAATTTGGTGTCACCGTGAAGTCAATCATCGCCCTCACAGAGTCCGGTGGCTTGGTGGAGATCCCGAAGTACTTTCTCAATAGCAGGAGAGTTGACGGACGCCGAATGACAGCCGAGGACCAGATGGATGATTTTAGAATGCTTCCGTATGAGCCTGTGATTCCGCACAACACATTCAAAGTTCTTAATCATAAAAACAAGATTCAGTTGAGTTCCCAGAAACAGAGCATCTTGATTTCACCTACAGAACTCGAGTCAACGTCTGTCGTTTGTTTCGTCAACGAACTTAACGACTTTTGCACCATCGTTCAACCATCCTCCTCATATGACTTGCTTTCGCCCGATTTCGACAAATTTAATCTTGTCGTGACTATAGTGCTTTTGTTGGCCGGATATATATTCACGAAGCCTCTTGTTGCTTCCAAAAGGCTCGACATGAAATGGGTGGACTAAAGCTACAAATTCATTCACTAAATCTAATTGCAATACGTCCCGAAACCGATGAATGCTTATTGATGTTATGAACTTGTGGTTAATATAGGACCCGAAGAGATTATGTAGTTG
>JAKTWD010000623.1:0-39344 GCA_030581935.1 Metschnikowia corniflorae
AACACAGGAATGCATGTCCCAGTGCATGACTCCAAGGAGCGAACGGACCAACAATGCCTCCTATGTGAACAAACGGTTAATCAACAAGTTATTCAAAGTCATTTATACAACTCTGGTGATATCTCAAAATCGTGGTGGAATCAAATCGGCATGACCACAAAGATGCACTTGAGTGAGATGCTTGCTCCGACAAGTAGTATTCTCATCTCAAAGAATTTCAGTGACTGCATGGATGTATTATGACTGTGGTGGATGATTAATCTGAACTTGTGAATGGTAAAATTGTAGTCCCATCTGTCGTGAAGTTTTACAGCATTATGTCGAAACCCACGAGCATCTCTTGATAAGAATCAAACACCTGTTTACTCCCGCAATATCTTCTCTCCTGCCTTTTTCTTTCTCTTCTTCTCTTCTTACTGACAGACGTTCTTTGTGACTTGGGACTAGATGTACCGGCGCTTTCGATGCTGGGTATTCCCTTTTCAATAGCAAGATCCTGCTCTTTTCAATCCGGAACACTTCTCTACATTTCCAAAGGAAATCCCGGAATACCATCTCGAATTGTCTACTAATTTCAAGATCCTTCAGTACTAATTCTGCAATTCGCTACAATTCCCTTTTCAATAGCAAGAGTGACAAAAGGCTATGGTGCAGAGTAGTTCCGAGATCGCCAAGGTCCAAACATGAAACCATTTTAAACACTTTCAGAACACTTCAGAACACTTACAGAACACTTCAGAACACTTCAGAACACTTTCAGGACACGTTCAGAACACTTTCAGAATTCTTTCAAAATACTTTCGGAGGGAGGTGAAACAGTTCCAATAATCGCCAATTCACCAAATTACTTGGAAACTGCAAAATGCAGGACCTGAAAGAAACTAACAGAATGTCCCCACAATATCCCTAACATTGTTGTTGTCTTCGTAAAACTTGTTTCATGTCTTGCCAAACTCTGATCTGTGTCGGGTCTTCAGACTCCAGTTAGTAGCCCGAATACAGGAAGTTCCTATACAACAAAAAACACTCGAAGTAAATACTCAAACTCAAGACTCAAACTAAATAGTTAAGTTGAAGGCAAAAGTCAAAAATCAGTACAAATAGGTTTTTCAAAAAGTCTGACCACGTGACGTGATTTATCTACTCTCGGCTTAACACTACGATTATGAACCATGGGCGCTTTGCGCGTGCTACTTATCGGCTTCTCGAAAGAGGTGACTTTGGCGTATTTCGCGATCCAGACCGAGGGTTTGCAATTTCAATAGTCTATCCAATTGCGTACCTTATTCTCACTTATTCCTATCTTCATTCAAGCATTTTTGATGAAGCACATTAACCAACCTACGCAACCTCAATTGGTTCATGAAGGTTGTACGAACAGTTTACCTACGTAGGGTTCGGGAGCACCAAGGCGGTGTCCACCTTTCCCCCTCCTGGCGAGACAAGTGTCTCGGGCCTTGAGGCGGGTCACTCAGGTGGGTCGATGACACATAGGTAGCCCCCTGTAATACACAAGTTTTGGGCGAGGATTTCCCATGAGGAAGTCCTTCTCAAAACTCTAGACTCCATTGGAAGTTTTTTCTATAGAATATATAGTTTTGCTGACATGAGGCTTGCATAGCAGCCGAACCACAGCACCCTCCAATGTGATGTTTCTTTAAAAAAATAAAATAAATAATCTTCATTAGTATGTATTACGTAATATTCTTTCAAAGGCGTGCCTGTCCATTCTCCATCTTGTCTCACCTGCACATTCCTCCATTCATTTTGGTACTTGACGGTTTCACCTTAGCCGGGTTTAATGGACACCACCTTTCTTTTTACAGCTTTGAGTCGTTTAGATGGCGTCTTAACTTTACTATATAAATAGAGAAGATTCTCCTCATCAGGATAATCTTTTCTTTACTAAACTACTTTACTCTTTATACAATGACTGATACTGTTACTACTACTGCGACTCCCCTCTCCGAGACTCCTCTTACTGATGCCTCCTCTACTGAGACATCACGTGACTAGGCTGCTATGGTTGCCGGTTATAGAGTGTTCAAACCATGAGGATCACTCACATGATCCTCCCGTGGAGCCAGTGGTTCACCGGTTCGACTCCTCACCACTGGCTATGGTTCAACAGTATAAGACAGTGATTAGCTAAATTACGCTTATTTGTGGGCAATCTCTCCACTTTACACTTTGAAAATGTGTTGAAGTTTTGAAGTTATGTGTTTACTTCGATACTGTGTTCGTAGAGACCTAAGCGGAACGTATTTTATTTTTGTCAAGTTGAGTGATGTGTGAAGAAATGAGCTGTTTAGAGCTGCTCGAAAATAGCGAAACTATCCGATCATCAAGGATGCACGTACTCAGTTGATCTCGACAACTTCACCAGCGTCGACTTCCATTTCATCATCATCATTGTCCTTGATCTCTCTCGCGACATGGTTGCATAACTCCACGTCATCTTCAGTGTTCTCATCATCAGTTTCACACCCAGGTCAAAGTCATCTGGCATTCTTTCCCTCACCTTGTCGTTGATCACTTCCATCATTTTGGATGTGGCTGGGAGAATTCATTTGTCTTCTTTGTGATCATATCACCGCGTTTTAAAAAAAAGATTCTGCCGGCGCTGATATAGCTGGAATAGCCATAATGTTTTTCGCAAGCTAACAAAGAATAGGAAATTGTTTTTTACTGCTGTGATAATATTCAACGATTTCGGAGTCTTTAGTTTTTTCAAAAAGGTAGGCCTTTAATCCGTTTCCTTCGTCCTCAGACCCTTCATGGTTACTAAGATAAGGGAAGATTACTCTGCCTGGCCGGTTGTAACTTTGTGAGCCGTGTTCGACAGTTACCCCATTTTGGAATCTGTGTGCTCCATAGCATCTTTCGTAGAGTTTGAATAAATCTTCCAAATTTTTCCTGATGCAACTTACAAAGACGCACGGGAACGATTCTCTGGTCTCAAATATTTGAGTTTCTACTTTGGATCAAGAACGGTGGCGATGTCGAGGATAGCACTGACACCAAAATCTGAAGACAGGCGAACTCAACGGTTTCTATTCAGTGGAGTTGAATTCAGCCTATGAACAAGACCCAGCCGAAGAGATATCCGTTAACGTAATTGAGCACGCAGAATGGTAAAGTGGGCTAACGAGAAGGCGGCGTGAATGAGGCGAGTTCTTCTCGCTTTTTTTTTTTCAATCAACGAGCGCATTCGACTATCACAAAACTGACGGCCGTGAACACGTGCATGTTGGCTGCTTCTGCTTAGGGCTTTAACCCAATATCTGAACAAGATGTGCAGCACTGGTTAATGAGCGCCTCACTGGAGAAAGACCTTGAAATACCGTGAAAATCGTATTAAAATAGTAAAAATATCGAACAAATTTCGTAAAAGTATCGTAAAAACATCGAAAACATATCGTAAAAAACATTAAAGTAAAACGCATTACGAAACAATTACGATTTACGAAAATAGCAGTCGTCGCAATCGTACATCGTAATCGTAATTTTCCAGCGTAAAAGTCTAATTTTCATTACGATATATCCAAATTACGCCAGCGCGCAACACTGGTTCTTATCTTCTGTTAGGCTTCCCCAGAAAACAGGCACACCTGTGCACCGGGCGATACAGAACTTTTTGCAATCATATACATCTCGTTAATTACGGTGTTTTGCACAAAATTACCTGATTTGGCTGATGCTGGGGTCGTCCAGGTCGCTTCTGCGGGCGCTTTTTGGGGTGTTCCTGTCATGGCACAAAGCCCAGGATTGGGAAACAGACCCTTCTCCAGAGATCAAGGCCCTCAATGATGAGATCTACGCGTATACTGAGCGGCATAACACACTAAGCACAAGGACAGGCACGATCAATGAGGAGTTGCGGGCGACTCACGACGATCATATCAAGAACTCACGCGATATCCGCAAAGAGATCTTCTTCCTTGGTCTCTTATCGCGGCTTCTGTCGATGCTCAGTAGAAAAGAAGTAGAAGTATGGCTCAGGACATATCTCCGTCCCGCCATTGACAGTGCCGGGTTTGACCTTACTTTTGTCGCCAAAGCGCGTCTTTTTATCTCTTCCCTTACAATGGAGAGCACTGCCACGGACGACCCGTTGCTACTAGAAGAGAGAAAGAGTATTGCGATAATGGTTATGAGACACATAATTACGATTTTCGTGGGTCGAGACAAGTCGGCTTACGATATGATGGGGGTCACCTTTCTGGAAACTGAGGCACAAACACAAATCCACGCCGAAAGGGTGCGTTTCATTGAGAAAAATGCTGCTGAGCTCCTTAGACTATGGGGTCTCAAGTACCCAGACAGGTTCTTCGCTCTTCTCGACGAATTCTACGAAAACCCAGGCAAAAGATTTAAAGTGCTCGATCTAGCGTCCAAAGTGGTCTCGAGCAATGTGTCACAGATACAAAAGGTTCTAGACACGCCTTTTTTCCTAGACCTATTACGCTCTCTTCTTCTTGACGAGAGCGAAACGATCTTGGGCTGCGCTTTGGGTACTTTGATTATGCTTATGGGCAAGATCTGCCACAGAGTGTCTGCGCACGTTCCTGAACTACTCCTCATCTTTGCCCGCCTCATTACATGGAATCTGGCCGATACACACAACATTGAATATGACGATCACAGCAAGTGGGAGGTGGCTAAAAGCGATCAGAATGCACCTATCATGCACACGCAGATCTTCTCGGATGGCGACTTCAACTTGCTGTATCTCACGACCCTCCTTTATGGATTGTTTCCTTCCAACCTTCTTCTGTTTTGCAGCTCTCCGAAGGAATATATTCAGAAACATCCAGCTTCGTTTTTGATGGCAGAAACCGGGGCGGTCCGAGACCGCATTGGCACAAATGCAAACATGAGCCACGTCATATCAACCAAATCGGCTTCTCTACTTCTGCGTCTCCTGCTCCACCCAAACATTTCAGGCGGTGTTTCCCTCGCCGAGGAATTAAGAGACCCGATCCGATGGATTTTAAACAAGAATATCGGCCACGACGTGGGCGAGGAGCAGGTTCTCCTTGACTGTTTTGCCCTCAATTCGGACATAATGTTTGATATTCCCGAAAACTTCACACTCCCGGAAAGTCTTTTGAAGAAAATCGAGTCCGCGAGCAGTCTTTCAAGCGAAGTTTCAGAGCTCGGTCTTCTCAAGCGAATCCCTTCTGCGTTTTCCCCAAAGGCGCATCTGAATTGCAGCTCCCATAGAGGCTCCTTGCAGCTGTCGAGTGATGTCCGAGTTGTGCTCAAATCTGCCATTGAATCCGGTCATTGGCTCAATGGAGAACGCCGGGTATCCATCATCCCATCAAACTTGATTTTGGACACGCCCGCCTCGGTGCTGTCTGATACGCCGGCGCAAGCTTCTGACAAGATTACCTTCAAAACAGTGAACTTTGACCAAGCGAAAAGCGTAAGTTCAGAATTGACAGTATCCCAAAATAAGGCCCTGAATACGAAACGAATGGACCATTTGACGGATTTGTACACACTGCACGAGAAGTTGTTCACGTCGTCAGCGGCTGTGTTGCCTAACGCGACGACCACCAATCCACATTCAGCTGAAACTACCGGGAATTTCCAAGGTTCTCTGATCACGGCCTCGGAAAAGCTCTCCAAGCAGCTCAATCACGAAGGGAATGTTGAAGAGGGAAAGGGGATGAAAGACACAAAATCGTCTGCTTCGGGTACCGCTGTCGATTTCTATCAGCGAGAACTACTCTTGATGAAGAACGAGTTGGAATTCTCGAGTTACATGAAGCATCTCAACAAGACAAAGTATATCAAGCTCAAAATCAAGCACAATCAGATGATCAAGAATATGGCAACGCAAGGTCATGAAAACGAAGGAACGGCTCGTGAATCAAGTTACCACAGACTTGTCGAGTCAATGAAAGAACTTCAGGTCTCCCATCAAGACAGATTGGCAAGGGCCACGGCCGAAAATGACGCATTGATTTCGCAGGTAACTCTCCAACGGAAACAAGTCGATGAGCTTACTATGGCAAACGAAAAATCAAAGGTCGCTTTAGTTTCTAGCGAGCA
This sequence comes from Metschnikowia corniflorae, assembly GCA_030581935.1. Lineage (NCBI taxonomy): Eukaryota > Fungi > Ascomycota > Pichiomycetes > Serinales > Metschnikowiaceae > Metschnikowia > Metschnikowia corniflorae. The sequence goes on from JAKTWD010000623.1 coordinate 6,064, forward strand.
AGCGATGATACTATTGAAAGCTGCCGAACAAGAAAAGGACGAGGAAGTGCGAAGTTTGCAGCATCAAGTCCATCTTCTCAAAGAGGAGTTATCTGAAAAAATGACTCAAATCAGTGATAAGAGCCAAAGCTTGCTCATCCCTGCCGCTTTTCCATCCGAAGAGGAGATAAAAAGGTCGGCTGTCAACGTGCAACTAAACATTGTCAAGGGTGAAAACACTACCCTTTCAGCCAAACTTGAGAAGGCCGTGGCCGAGCTCGAACTCCACAAACGCGCTTCCCAGATCCAGGTCGAAAACGTCAAAAAAGAACTGCGTGATCTTTTTGCAAGTCAAGCAAGCAACTACGAGCGCAGAATCAAGGAACTCGACGACATCAAACTCAGATACGAGCACGTCCTCTCAGAGCAAAGTGCTAAAATTGCCCACCTACTGAGAGCGGTGAGGTCGATGCTGGTGTCCGGCATGCCAGCCCCCAACCAGTCTCCGTACCCCAACTCGGGCAGTCAAAACAGTTCGTCACGTGACTCAGGATACGATTTCTTCACACGGTCAAAACTGCCTCTTCCGCACAGGGAACCACGCGGGTCTTTGGCCTCGCATTCGCCTGACAGTCTCTCACCGTCTGTGCTTCCGGGGTCTAATAGAGACGAAATGCACTATGCAGTCTCAAAAAATGGTGACTCGTCCCGGCCTGGGTCCGCTTCGGTTGTGCCGATTATCAAGGGCAGAGGCGGATACCAAAAGAGGTCGAAGAAATTTATGTGATCATTCGGATTTGAACGGCTTGGACGTCGTTTGATTGGCCGCAAATTGTTTTGCAACCGGCTCGTGTCGCGTGTTCTGCATCTTTGGGGTCGCATCCTGCTACGTGTTCGAAAATAGACTTCATGTCACGTGCAAGGCACGCGTGGGTTTCCGTTCCCAGCATCGAGACCAGATGCGGGTTCGAAGCTTCCGAACTTTTCCTCCTTATTCCACTTAAGGTGTCTTCAATATTGCGTGCAACATGTCGCTGACGCTCAAGAAAAGGGGGAAGAAGGCCGCGTCTGCAACCGTGGCCACACCATCCGAAGATGCTGTTGACCTTGTATTAGAGGAAAAAACTGAATTTGGGACACCACCTAAAGAACCTGAATTGCACTACTGGATTGCTTTAGCAGTGGTGACTTCGATTGCCGCGTACTTGAGATTCCGGATTCTCGGATGGCCCGACAAGGTAGTCTTTGACGAAGTGCACTTTGGTAAATTTGCTTCCTACTACTTGGAGGGTACCTACTTCTTCGACTTGCATCCTCCGTTCGCCAAGTTGCTCATTGCATTCGCGGGCTGGCTTGTGGGTTATGATGGTTCTTTCAAATTCGACAACATTGGTGACAACTACATCGCCAACAACGTGCCGTATTTGGCGTACCGCTCTTTTCTGGCGATTCAGGGTACCTTGGTTGTGCCTCTCATGTTTTTGACGATGAAGACTCTCAACTTTTCTGTGCTTGCGTGTGTGTTGTCGTCGTGCCTTGTTACTTTCGACAATGCGCAAGTCATCGACCTGCGGTTGATTCTTTTGGATGCTACTTTGCTTTTGAGTGTGGCGTTCACGATTTTCGCTTACTGTAAGTTCAGTGTGTACCGCCGCCAGCCATTCAGCAAGTGGTGGTGGGTCTGGTTGCAGTTGACGGGCGTTGGGTTGTCGTGTGTGATCTCGACCAAATACGTCGGTGTGTTCACCTACTTCACCATCGGAATTGCAGTGGTGCACGAGTTGTGGATTCTTCTCGACATCAAAAAAGGACTCACAATTGAGCAGGTCGCCATGCACTTCTTTGCCCGTCTTTTTTCCTTGATTGTGGTGCCTTTCTGCATCTACTTGTACTGGTTCCACTTGCACTTCCTGATTCTCACCAAGTCCGGACCCGGAGACGCATTCATGTCGTCCGAATTCCAGGAAACTTTGGAGGAGTCGGCTTTGGTCAAGGTGTCCAAAACCGTGCACTATTACGACAACATCACCATCAAGCACAAGGACACCGAGGCGTTCTTGCACTCGCACGAGCTCGTCTACCCCTTGCGGTACGAAAACGGAAGAATCTCGTCCAACTTGCAGCAGGTCACGTGTGTCACCAGCAAGGACGGTGCCGAGCTCGAGGACCTCAACTCTCAGTGGGAAATCGTGCCTTCTAATGGTGCTAAAAAGGGTGATTCTGTGTTCACCAACGATGCCATTCGCTTGAGGCACGTAAACACAGGTGGGTTCTTGTTGGCCCACGACGTGGCCTCCCCTTTGAAGTCCACCAATGAAGAGTTTGTTGTCGTACATGGTGAAACTGCGGAAACCAGGTACAACGAGACGCTTTTCCGCTTGCGTTTGGCTGAAGCCAGCACTTCCGGTAGCCAAAACAAGCGCAAGGTTGTGAAAACCAAGGCCACTCCGCTCAGATTTGTGCACGTGGACACCGTGGTAGGCATGTGGACCCACAACGATGAGTTGTTGCCTGAATGGGCTCTTGGTCAACAGGAAGTGAGTGGTAACAAGAAGGTACAGGACGCAGACAATATCTGGCTCGTGGACAACATTGCCGGGTTGCCGGAAACAGATGCCAGAAACCACTACATCCCCAAGACCGTGACGAAAATCCCCTTTTTGAAGAAGTGGTGGGAGTTGCAGGGTCTTATGTTTGTGCACAACAACCAGTTGTCTTCCGAGCACCCTTTTGCCTCGCAGCCTGACTCGTGGCCGCTTGCTCTTTCGGGTGTATCCTTTTGGAACGACAACGACGAGAGAAAGCAGATCTTCTTCATTGGAAATGTTGTTGGGTTTTGGATCCAAGTCGGATTTCTCGCCGTTTACGTCGGTTTCGTTGCGGCCGACTTGGTAACAAGCCGCAGAGACTACCACATCATTAGTGCCAAGGCCAGATCAACCATGTACAACACCTTGGGCTTCTTGTTCATTGGCTGGGCCTCGCACTACTTCCCCTTCTTTTTGATGAACAGACAGAAGTTCTTGCACCACTACTTGCCTGCACATTTGATTGCAGCGTTGTTCACCGGTGCATTTGCCGAGTTCCTCTGTACCAACAGAGGTTTTTCTGTACGCAGAGGTGTTTTGCCTCGTGCCATTGACAAACCGAAATTCGCCGCTTTGACGGTGGTGGTCATTTTGGCGACTGCGTGGTTTTTGTGGTACACCAGATTCCTTGTCTACGGCAACTACACCTTACCTCCAGCAGAGATCAAGAAGAGACAATGGTTCGACATTTCCTTGCACTACGCTAAATGAGGAAACATGTTGTGAACTGTGATTGTCACTAGTGCCGTCAGGGAGACTTTTATCCATTTCTCTGTTATATCCGCCATGCCGTACATACTTTAGAAACAGGCATTGGCTTGCTAGCTCATCTCTTCAATTGGCTCCCTCCGTAGCTCCACAAGAAAGAGACAAGTAAAATCGAGATTTTAGGTAGTTTGACAATTTCAACATAAAAAAAGTTTGAAATTGAAAGCACATTCGGCTTCCAAGGCTAGTGCACTCATCCATAATTGAAATTCGGTAAAAGTAATTTCGCGCTCGGTGCATCGCAGACAAATTATCATTCACTCCACATTCTTTCAATCCAACATTCCCACAGGCTCAAATGTCGATAAAAGCCTTTTTGGAAAGCTTGAGCCATGTGCCCAAAAAACTGCTGCTTCTCAAGCTCGTGGCCGGAAACCAATCGGCAGATATGGACTCGGTGGTTAGTGCCATAACCTACGCGTACTTCTACCACCAACGTAATCCTAAAGAGGAGCCTTTATTGCCCTTGGTGAACATCTCGCGGGACGAGTTTCGCTTGCGAAAGGATATAGTATTTCTTTTGAATAAGCACGAGATCACGAGCGCTCTCCTCTTCTTTCTTGATGATGTCGAGGCATACTTAAAACAAAGCCCAGGTGGGAAATTAGACGTAGTCTTGGTCGACCACTGTAATCTCCAGGGCGAGCTATTGACCGCGTTGTACGAGAAAAACGTATTGAATGTTACTGGAATCATCGACCACCACGCTGACGAGGGCGTGTTCACGGATGCTGTGCCTCGGTTGATCCACAGCAATGGGTCGTGCTCGGCACTTGTTTTCGACTACTGGAACAGCCAAATAGGTCCCATCCAAGACAAGGAAGCGGCTCTGTTACTCTTGGGGGCTCTTCTCCTTGATACTTCCAACATGAAGCAAAAAGTAGAGGACGGGGACAGAAAGGCCTATGGCGAATACGGCAGAATATTAGACCCGGCGTTGGCTATACAGTCAAATAGTGCTACGCCAAACGCATTCACAGACGTATATACCGAGTTGAAAACAGCCAAAAAAGACTTGGCCGGGTTCCTGCTCTATGACATTTTGAGAAAAGACTATAAACAGTTCAAGTTTGTGCGCAAACTGGGAGGCTCCGTGAGTGTTGGTTTCTCCTCGATAGGCAAGTCTCTCAGCTGGGTGTTGAGCAAGTTTTCCGTTTCTGACGTGCTTGAGTCTTTGCAACACATGGCCGATACTTTTCATCTAGACGTGGTGGTGATCACGTCCTCGTACACGCGAAAAGATACCCGGGTGTACACCAGAGAGTTCTGTTTCAGCACCAAGAGCAAAGACCTTTCGAGACTCGCTTCTCTCGCAGAGGAGTTGCAACTCAGTAGCGCGTTCTATAAGAAAAACAGTGTCTCTGCAGAACTATCCCAGGTCAACAGTTCCGTTCTCTTCGAGGTGTTCAATCAGCAAAACACCAGTGCTTCAAGAAAGCAGGTTGTGCCAGTAATAAAGACGGTGATCGAGCTGAGACTTTAGATTCAACCGCTTTGCGGGTTGTCTTTTCGCGGAGACAAGTAACAGACACTGTATTGGCGCATGACCTCGCCGTCCATTAGTTCGATTTTCTGGAGATTCTTTGGGAGAAGCCGGGTGCTCTCAGTGAAATACTCCTCGAGCGAGCTCCCCACTTCCACCGGGACCTCGATGACATCGTCATCTGGAGAATTGCCCTGCTTCGTATAAAGCAATTTTAGGACTTTCTCCGAGATCTTGCCGTTGTACGAAACATCTAGCCCGACACTGGTCACCCACACATTGAACAACAACGAGGAGTCTGTGGTTTTGACTGTGAACTTCCGCACACCCGAGGAGTTCACGCGGTCCAATACTGCAAAGTAAACTAGGGAGTACGGCGGGTATTCTTCGGATGTGTCCCCATACTGTAGACGAAGATTCCACTTATTGGCCCTGAGGGTATCACCTTCTAGCGTCCCTAACAGATGGCTACAAGCCACGCAGTTTCCAGACTTGGAAGGTATAAGAATATACGAGGTGCCCACGTGTACAAAGCCAGGCTTTGGGTTTAGTTTGCCCTCGTAGTTCTTGGCATCGATGCCGATATTATGGTGGTCTTCGTGCGGTTTATGGCAGTGCCAGAAGTCCATCATTTCGTGCCAGTACTCCAGCGGCATGTCCACGAATTTATGCGTTTTGGAGTCAACAACTACACATCCACACGATGAGCATGCAAATCGGAATTCACTAACATTGTCGGCGTTTCGTGGTGTCTTTTTCAAGAGATCATCGACTGACCATAATCCGTTGGCAGTTGGAAGCGCGGTGAACGGTGCTGGAGCGCCTTTTGCACTTGAAGAGTCTAGCGTTAGGGTAATCAGCAAGATGTTATCTTTGAGATTGAGGTGCGTGATCTTAGCGCCAGACAAAACACTTTCATTTTGTACCGCAAGCACGATTTCATGCTTAGTGATATCCAGCCAGGCAAAATCCGGGGTATTTCCGGCTCTATTGCTTTTGGTGGCCGTTTCAGCAAAGAGCTTGTTGCCACGCAACGAGAGACCCTTTATCGCGTTGTTTTGGGGCGACACATCAACAGTAACCGAGATCTGGCCGAGTCTCGGGAGATACTCGGACAAGTACATGGGGGAAAAAGAAGGTACTACGAAAAAGCGGTATCTGGCGTCGATGCTGTGCACGTGACCGCATACTACGGCTGGCAAATTGGTGCGACTGCGAATGCGACCAATGCAGCATTTTTGCGGTCAAATGTTCCACAAATGAATTGTTCCATTGATTTCTTTCCTTTATTTTCTTTCAAATATTTCCTTTATTCATTTTCTTTCCCTTATTGAGAAATGAAAAGTGGCAAGCCAAGCCCTTTTCTGGAACCAGAAGATTTCGAAGTGCCATCGTCCCCTTCTCCGAATCTCTTGGCATACCAGCTGCCCTTCTGTGACTCCATGACCATGAAAAGCTCGTTTGTTCGTGAGCAGGTTCTTGAGTTCAACAAATGTTATAATTTTCCTGGAAGCCGTCACCACAGAGGCCGCTTTCTTGAAACGGCTTTTTCAGGTAAAAAGGTAAAAGTTGCAGAAGAAGCTGATGCAGAGGGAGCACATGCAGAAGTGAACGGGGGACTGATGGATCTCAAGAAACGTGCAATTAAGAAGGGAGTACGTACAGAAGCAGCAGTCCATTCAAAGTCCAGGGATTCTCGTCACAAGAAAGTTTTGGGAAGCATCGAGACCACACAAAATGTCGTCAAAAGGTATTCCAAGACGACTTTCGAAAAGTCAGTCCTGTATAAACAGCGTCCTACGAGACACCCAAAGGCGGATGTTTGGCTACCACGAGCAGCAAGACAAGCAACAGAGTCGAGTCTTCAGAAAAGAGTTCTTCAGGGTGTTATTCAGAGTCACAGCACAGGTAAAAAGAGAATTTTGGGATCAAGGAAGGAATGTGTGAGGAAAGAGAGCGGTGTTATGAAGCCTCGGGTGTCTAATGCGGAAGTCAGAAGAATATGTGGTAGCGAAAGAAAGGATTGATGTGAAGAGGTCAAACTTTTCGTAGTTCCACAGTACATCATTTTTTCTATAGTAATAAAAGGAATAAAAAAGTCGTTGCTGCAGACGAGCTGGTTATATCTATTTTTTTTATTTTTTTAAGAAACAGATATGTATTGAAGGATGCCGCTTACCTTAGCCGTGGGCGAAAACTATATATTCTATAGAAAACCTTAACACACTTGATTTTCCAGATGTGTACCCCACATCCAGTTTTTTAGTGTCGCCCGGGTTTCGAACCGGGGTCTTAGGCGCAATAGGGTTACACCTTGACCGCTGCACCACACGAGTCGAGGATATATCGACTAGGACAGAATATCTAAGAAAGTAGTGCTTTTGAGAGAAATGAGTCAAACGTTTCAAAGTTTACTTGATTTCTTATATGAACAAATGAAGTGCAGTGCATGTATCGCACAAGGCAAGTCAAGTCAAACAAGACAAAGTCAGGTTCACAGTATTGTGTCGACAAAGCTATGAAGAGTCACAGTATACAAGATTAGTTCCTTTATGTTGATCAACATGAGATACAAAATATTAAGTGGGTGTCCCGCTCCCTAATAGCACCGACATCATGAAGCAATCTACAAACTCGGTTGTCTCGTTGAAGTACAATACTGGAAATACCGGTAACAGGTACAGACATTAGTGTAACATTTGGTAGCGCAGCCAACAGCGGTATATTTGGTGGAACTGTATTTCCCTTATTGATTTTCATTGAGGAGCAGTGAGAAGATATGAATCAATAGCACTCAAGTCAAAGTGCACCAACCTGATCCACCTGATACAGAGTTGTAAAACTCGATAAGTTAATTTCGCGCTAGATGAATAACACAATAAGTGCATAAAATTACGTGTAAATAATTGCGAGAGCTCACCACAGATACTTAGGGCTATGAAAAAAATATGACACAAAACAAAGCACTCAAAGGCAGTACATACTTGGCACTTATTTGATTGACACAATAACCAAAACCAAAGAACTTGTGAAAAAAAAGGTTGATTTTTATCTATTGGCTCAAACTAATGGATTCACAAAGCAAAATGCGGATTTAATTAATTTTTTTCTAATTTTTATACAGCAAATATTTGGTCAATTAACTCAAAAATATCAAAACTTATTTACATAGGTATGATTTTCTGGAAATTCTCTATTGTACCCACTTATTTTCATAGTTTTGTACAACTTCAGGAATTCATCTCATCAAGAAAACCACCCATTTCCTCGATCAGTGCATGGAAGTGCGCGGTTTTGCTTCTCGAGGTTTTACTGTATTGACAAAGTATGAAATTAGTGAAAAATGGTATTCAATAAGGTTCAAATTCTGACGCAGTTCACGACAGAGAACTCTTTCTCCTTTCAAAGTATAATATGAAGGCAGCAGCCATAATTGGTTGGAACAACTTGATGGTAAGCCGCTATACAAACCTTCCACGCCCTCTTCGGTAACAATTATCTTGATTTCCTCATACATAAAGAGGTTGATTTCCTTGACTTTTTCCTCGAAAAAACCAGAAAAGTCGAAAGTGCTCATTTTCATCCTACACGAATCGTATCCAAAGATTTTTAGCCCATTTCCGCAAATTTATGTCAACACAGAACCATTTTGCTTAATTATTTTCTATGCAGCAAGAGACTGCTACCATCATCGGAGACAAATTCCGATTCAATTTGAGAGATAATCACCGGCTTATATTCTGAGACATCATATAGCAGATACTACTGAAATCACAATACCATTCGAATTACCAAGATGAGAGACACAGATATCCGAATTTTCATGACTACAGCTATGAAAATCACTGAATCCGATCACTACCCTCTTCATGAATAGACAATTCGTATATTGACTTTTAACGGATCGACAACAACAGAAATTTGAGCTTTTAGGTGGATATATGAATCTATAAGAAGAGTTCAAGGGTTACCTCAAAACCGTATTATCGTTCATCAACATACTTTTTTTTTGTTTACTCGATCTCTATTTTCATCTTCATATTGTTTCATCGCTGGTTTTCTTTCGACTTGGAGAGGGGTATGGAATCACCTCGGAACTATTCATCAAGGAACTATCGATGTTACTTCAATTTACATATACTGCGAGCTAAGGAAGCTCGAGGACGAGCTCAGGTTTAACGGGTGGAGTATGATTAAAAAGGAGAGAGAAGAGGCAGAGGAGAGGTATGGTAACCTGGCTAGAACAGTGAGAGTTGTTATGAAAGAGCGAAAGAGATAACAATAGAGCTTGATGAGGAATGCGTTGGTGCACTGGGCCCATGAATGCTCTCAATAAGCCGCCAAGATATAATCTCTTTGGGTAAACTCCATTGAGAGTTAGGCAGCTAATGTTTTTGGAATATTCACCCTACAAACTACCTGCCTGGCGAACATGGTGCGGGAAAGAGTTTTCTCAGACAATTCTGCCTATTGTGCTACAGCACAGCCCACACTTTTAGGAATGCCCCGGAAAAGATATCGAGCTCTCTGATTAGGACCTCGGGACTCAAAATCTGGGAAGAGTATTACCCGCATGGAAGCAGACACTGAAAGAAGCGACATTCTCAAGCAGTCGCCGGTTGGTTGTACTCAATATAAGTTTCCTTGAGACAGCAGGTCGCTGTCAAGATGAGTATTTTTGGTTTGAGTCGAAGCTACATTCCTGATTAAAGTCGGGAGTTCTGCCATTCACAAAGACTGGCACTGATGAATTATCCTCATCTATTGCCTCCAAGATGTGGACTTGCTTCACTCCGCTTGATCCATTCTGCAATGTACATAGCTGTCCAGAACTCTTTCCACCGAGTGAAGTCCCGCACCTCTGGGCAAATTCCTAAGCGTTTTGAATCACCAGAAGCTTCCTTGGGGTCTCCTTACTGCTGGATCTAAACAGAACGTTTGCCAGTCGGGTTACATTTGCTGTGATGGCATAAGTGGACGGTAGCAAATCCAGATGACGCTTGGAATTAATGTGTTGCAACACTTCTTGTGCGATCTTGCTTTTACCCTAATATCTTTGACGGCGGCCCTTTCTCCCTAAACTAATTTTCTCCACGCTCTAAGTGTAACTGTTCACTCGAAGATAAGGTCCCCGCAAGTGTTCGAAGAAGAGTCACGACGAATAAAAAGGATCTCAGCCCAGCAAAGTCACCCCGTGTTTTCTGTATTGATTGCAGATGGTTCCCAACACTAAAAAGAGCGTTGACCGCACAATGTTTGTCTACGTTATTCTTGACCTCAGAAGCGAAGGTATCCCTCCCGTTAGAATAATTGCGGGGCGTCTCCAAGGAAACATACGAAGAAGTTGTGATTTGGAGGGATTCAACTCAGTATTGCTGCATCGCTCATAATGCCCTATAAAAAAGGCTGCTTTCGTATAATTTTCAATCGCGTTCAAATACATGTTGGCGTTATCAGCAAAACCATGGTACTTCACACGCTCTAAAGTAATCCTCTCGGTTCTGATCGAAAACGTCTCACCATCGAAATTTCATAACTTGATTTCAGGGCTATGGTTTACCGTTGTCGGTTGCGTAATGATATCGCACCGTTATCACCAAAAGACAACAACCGGAAAGTACAGTAGTAGTGCTTCTCTGTTGTTCGTATTTGCTGGGCATTCATGCACGAATAAGGTATTATAATCTTTTGCCACTTGTGCAACGAAGTGTAGCGCTTTCGTCTTGTGGATTTTGAGCGACGCAATAGTGAGAAGGTCTTGTTGACTCGGATTGCCAATGGTGAATGTAGTCAAAAACAAATTGGTCCAGAACAAGATGATTGGAGCCCGCAATATCTTCAATCAGTTTATCTGAACTCGCCTGGCTCCAGTCTCCCACCTTCCGGAAAAAAATCTTGCTGTGTCTTTTGATGTAATTTAGTGTCGCGTAGGATGCCAAAGCATCTTCAATATCACCTGCAAAGGCACACAAGTTTTTGAAAGTTAATCGGATTGACTTCCAGGACCGTGGTCTGCGTCAGCAACATCGGGACCTTGCTGACTTGACATTTCGTTGAAACTTTTCGCAAAAAGTGCTTCGTCTTCAGAAGCTGTTTTGCAGAGCTTTTTCATAATTCATATAGCTACGGCAACTTCACTTTCGATGCCTGAATCTGTTCTGTAGGGTGAATTTTTGAAATATAGTCTAGTTCCGACTTCAAGGGAGAGAAATGAGTGACATGCCGGCCTCTTGCTTGTTCATGACAGTAATTCAGGCTCTGCTCCTTGAGCATCAATGTTTTGACACGCTTTAGTAAGCGTCGCGATCTACTTGTTGATTTTGACAAATGTTTCATTGTTTGCTTTTTTTGCAAGTTGAAACGTATATTTTCTTGGAGACCCCATTTTAGTGACGGGCAAATGATCCAAGCTGCTTCGTTGCGGTAATTTTCACAGGCTACTTGATCAGCTTGATCCTCACACGTCGAGTCAACTGCTAAAACTTGCGAAAGGCTCTGCAAAGTACATTGAGTACTACTAGATAACCATTAGAGCGCATTTGTTCTCGTGGCGGGATTGTCGCCAAATGTTCGGGTTGATTGTATACCTTAACCAAGACACGACGTTCGTTTTACGCGTCATACGATTGTCAATTACGGATGTGAAAAACGAGTACGATGGAGAGAATATTCGTAATTACGGTTACGAATTGTATTACGACCAAATTTACAACACTGGCTACTCGTTACCTTTGTTCACCACCTGAAAAGTCATTATTGCTACTTTCACTATTGAAAAGACGAGTCCTCATCAAAATTGTCTTTGGATCCACTCAGATCTGTTTCAATCAACTCAGTCAAAGAATTACAGATTTGCGGTGGTTCCACTTGCAAATTTGACATATGGGCATGTGGTATTCACTTGTGACCTTCTTCGAGACTGGTTCATTCCCACCACGGACAATTTGTGGAGATACACCATGTTCGTTTCTCGTATGCCCTGGACTTCTCCAAAGTGAAAAAGCTAAATTTTCATGCCCAGGTATGGTTCTTTGGAGAACAACATTAGCGTCTCTGTTCATTTGGGACATGTATGCTTGCCAATGATGCTTTTGTCAAGAACAACGTAGGCCAGATTTTCCGTTCTTTTCAGTGATGGGAATCACTTGCAAAATTTGGTCGTGAGGCAAAAAAAATTCTTCTTGAAAGAGTCCTGAGGTTATCCATGTGTTGATGGAAAACTCGAACACAGCAAGATGAGCGTCTTGGTTTGTGTTGAGGCTAGATTCCTGATATGAATCGGGATTTCCACTATTCAAAAGACTGACATCGACGTAATACACAGAAACCCACGTAGCTTCCAGAGAGAACCACGTGTTGATTTGAGGCAAATCAGGCCAGACCCAAACAAGCCAAGGCAGATTTTTCCAGACCCAAACAAGCCAAGAGATGTGTCGCCCGATTCTGAAGCCTACACCGAAGAGGAAGCTGGTACACGTGTTATTCACGGTGGACTCTTCAACGCAGATGTCGAGCCTAACTTCGACGTCGAGACGAGGCAAATTAGGCCAGACCCCAACAAGCCAAGAGATGTGCTATCCAACTTCGGCGTCGAAACTAGACAAATTAATATTGACCCAAACAAGCCAGACCCAAACAAGCCAAGGCAGATTTTCCCTGACCCCAACAAGCCAAGGCAAATCACGCCAGATCCTAACAGGCCAAGGGATGTGTCGTTCGATTCTGAAGTCTATACCGAAGAGGAAGCAGGCACACGTATGATTCATGGTGGCTCTTCAACTCAGATGTCGACGCAGATGCCGAGTCGAAAAACTTCAAGAGACCTCCACCTCCACGTGTGTAGTTTCGCCACGAGGACGGTTCAGCTTAGGCTGAACGTCGACGACTGAGATGGCCAAAGTGTCTTCAGTGTCTGCAAGATTGATTTCGAGAAAACCAAATGCATACCAGATCCAGGTGATCTGCAAGTATTTCAATAAAAATTATTAAAAAAGCAGGTTCTCTCACTGTCGGTAGTATACGTGGCCACCACCGGCTTGAACAATGCCATGACGTCTTTAGAGTCAGCAGATATCAAGAGACTAGTGTAGGCAACTTGAAATGAGCGATGCGTGATAAAGCAATACCACAGAATATAGCAATTCCAACTGCGGCTCAGAAAATAAGTCCCAGCTATGTGGGTGTCACTGCTGTGCCGTTCCACACTGCTAGAGTCCATCGTTCATTTCATGCATGTTTTGAATTTGTAAAGATGTGATTATCTTGCGCCGTGATGCAGCTGCGACAGGTGCTTCAGACTTGATTCTGTTAAGTGGGCTTTGCGTATTCAACCATGTTTTTGATCCCGAGAGGGGGCGGGCTATCTTGGGCAAAGCCCCTTTAATTTCGTTGGAACCCGACTTCACAAGGGCTCGTCGACATTCGTCGGAAAATCTTACTTCGATACATCGTCTTGTACCAAGTTAATTATCTGGTTACCGCCCCAAAAGGAACAAGAGCGACCGAGATTTCTAGTACGATAGCACGACCGATCACTACCAAGACCTATTCAGAGCCAAGCTTTTCCGATGATGCCGTCTTTTGGAAGCTCACCAAAAAGATCTTGATTAACCCTTCACACATCAAACACTTCTGTGCGCCTTAAAAAGCCCAGACGAAGCTCCTTCTCAGGGACCAAACGCTGTCAATTCTAGTACTCAAATACTACTGGTGTGACCTCGCGCCTGTTTTGACAAGAACAGCCAACGAGATCATGGCGACAGGAACTTTGCCTAATTGTGAAAAAGGTCTTGATCATCTTCATTCCAAAGACAAGAAAACAGGTTCTTTGGATATCAAAGATCTTCGTCCGATACAGCTATCAAATACAGCGCTAAAACTCATACCGAAAGCAGCTGTTCGACGGATTCAAAGATCACTCTTGTTCCTCTCGGGCCCCAACTCAAAATGCATTAAATTTCCAGAAATAACAATGGTTCACATTTTCAGCCCCTCAAAAATCTCCGTTCTTCCACCACCTAATATAATTTCCCGAAATTCAAAGACCGAGTCCAAAGCCCACTATAGCAAGCGCGCATTTCCTTCTCACAATATCTGGGGCATAGGACAATCCAAGTCGCGTCGCGTCTCCAGTGCTTCTCCATATTTAATACACCAATAAGCCAACTCAGATCTCGCCCTCCAGAATGGAAAACGAAGACGATATTCTTGGTTTGGACCAGCCCATCAAGCTCGGACGCGTCTCGAAAATCGCAAAAATCACCGATGACCTTTTGTTCGAAAACAACCGTGGTCTTCCACAGATTAGGAACAACTATAAGAAGCTAGTGCGGGCAATTCGAAAGAACGACCAGGCGCTGGCGGCCAAGGTGCTGAGCCAACGAATTTCCAAGAAAGCTGCACAACAACTCAAAGTGACCACCGAGGTGCAAAATCTCGAAAAGGTCTTGCTGTTCTACCAGCTCTGGTGCCACGGACTTTTTCCCAGGGCCACGTTCAAAGACTGTCTCAAAATGGTAAGAGACCATAACAAGAAATCTGTTCCTTTGAAGGAGTACAGGAAGAACCTTCTTGAAAACGAGATCCGCCGGTTGAAAATCGAAAAGGGGATCATCGTAGACGAACCAGAGAGGGACAATGACGATGGTGAGCTTTATACTGCCCTGGGCAACAATGAGGTTTCTCCAAGTAGCGCTCAGACTGCAACAAATGCTTCTGGGAGCACCGAAGCGAGGGTCTCAGATGACGACGATGACGACTGGGGATTCATGTCCAACAGAAGACGGAACAACGGGCTTTTTGTAGACGATGAAGAAGAACTTGACAATGGGCCTGGTGGCGCGAACGATACCCCTGCCATAGAGACCCAGCCGGGCAAAAGCGCCCCTTATGAAAACAACTCTGAAGACGATTTTGACGACGAGATCGAGGAGTTCTTCCACACGGAACAGCAGAAAGAAAACGAGCCAGAAGACCTCGACCACGACGAAGAACTCGCGGTTATGCGCGAAATGGGATTGTAGCTCACTTGTTCAAAAACATCGTGCGTGTGACCTTCAGAATGTCGAAAACCCTCGAGACCAAGCTCGGCGTGATGTTGCTGCGGTTGCTGGTCTTGTTGAACGCCCCGATCAAGTACCCTCCCGACCTCAAATACAACTCGACCGGGTCGTCGTCCACTGCCTTTTTGTTCTTTCTCACCACGTTCGGCTTCGCCGTGAAGAACGGAATTACAAACCCGGAGTTGTAGATGGACACGCCGCTGGAGCCTATGACCTCACAGCCGCGCTCGTTCAAGAACGCCTCCTGCCAGATGCGGTGGTCGGTGTTGCTCATATCGTTTTCTGCGAGATTCAGGGCCAACACGCGGACCTTGCATCGCTCGGACCGGATTTTCGAGTCTGCAATCAACAGTTTCTGCACCCGCTGAGGTATCTGCTGGTTCGGGTTCTCGGGTAGTGCCGAACGGGCCACCTTGTGGAGCTCCATGAACCGGATCTCCACCACGATGACACAGTCGAAATGGTACTCGCTCGCCACGAACTTGGTGATGAGTTTGCACGCTCCCTTGAGGCTCTTGACTTTCGCCAACGTCTTGCGAAGCTCGGTCTTCTGCGCCTCGGAGATCACACTATCACTGATCTGTTCGTTCTCGACATGGTGCGACAACTTGAAGATGTGGCTGTGCGAGTAGCAACTGCCCGACCCGTCCCTCTCGAATATCGTCATGTGGCCGCCGCTGCACGTGGCCCTGCCCAATCGCGACGACAATTCAGCTAGCTCAAAATCGCCCGCGTTGGGGTTTTCGGGTAGAAACTTCTCGTCGCATACAGCCACCAGTTCCAGCGGCGTGTCCAACAAGGCCATAAACTGCGACGCGATGCGCGAAAGCTGTTTCACCTTGGCGGCGGCAAACACGATTTTGGGCAAGGTGTTGAACACGGCAAGCACACCGATCGGCTCTCCTCCTTGTGTCACCAACTTCACTCCAGCATAGAACCGGAGGTTGGGCGGGCCTTCCACGAGAGGATTCGCCCTCGTGCGCCAGTCTTTGGACGCGTTTAAAAGTACAAACCCGTGCTTGGATAGGATGGCATGTGAATCTAGCAGCACCACTCGGGGGAGCTCCTTGAACTCTAGTTTGGTCTCGTACTTGACGTACACGGTGTTTTTGTAGATGAGCGACACGCTGACGCCGAAGGAGCCCACGGTTTTGCGGATCTCACTGGTGACAAACTGGAAGATCTTGCGGTTTTTCCAGTGCTCGAGCCGCAAGTAGCTTTCTACCGCTGCGTTTCGTGCGTTTTCCCGGTACGTGTCTGGCGGCGCCATGAACCCGTCGTCTTTCAAGCACAGCGGGCACAATACGTTGGAGAGGTTTTTGTCACCCTGCTGTTAGTAAACTTTTGGGATTTGCGAAGTTTTCTTTGCCAAGTTTTCTTTGCCAAGTTTTCTTTGCTAATTTTTCTTTGCTAAGTTTTTTTGCTAAGTTTTCTTTGCTAAGATGTCTTTTATTTTGCTACATACCTTGGAGTAATCGTCGAGGAATTGCGCTACGGTGATGGGAATTGGCTGGTAGATCTCCTCCGCGTACGCCGGCAACACGTGTCCCCTATAGGCGATCTTGTCGTGTCCCATGGTGGAGTGAACTGTTCTTCAGAATCACCAGAGAAATTTGGTGTTTGGATTTGAAAGTGGAAGTAGCAGAGAGGAATTTTGCAGCCGGCAGTACAAAGAGGCCGCTTTCGCACCCATTCTTCAGTCCTGCTGCGGTTGCAATATATGGTGTTAGAATCTGTGGGTTGACGCTATTGGTTGAGCGGGCTTTTAATTGATTTTCTCGATTGGTCTGAAAAAGCCGAAGAAATAGGATACACCGGGAGAAAAGCTTAATATACGACCTGGGCATTGGCACTGCGTTACCGGTAATAACTAATAAATACATAATTGCCAGGGCTGTGCTCACTGAATTTGTTCATGTACAAAGTTCTCTTGTGAAGCCAGCTTGGTCTCCATAGCATATATCGAAGACCTAAATTATGTAGTAGTTACTGACCTAATTTCTGGCAGATCCAGCAATCACTTGAGTATATTTCACGGCACACATCTCAATTCTGTTAAATTGCTTTGCTGTGCGCTCATATAGCGGAGTGCTAATGAGAAAGCAGATGAGAAGCAACACGGAACATCTGTATCAGTCATTAGACAATGAATTGACTCGAATATTGAAGATCGAACGTCTTTCAAAATCCTCAAATTCATATGACCTTTTCTCACAAAAAAGTCTTGTCATGTCTTGTCCGGCACGAGGAAGAGCACTGGAGATAACTATGCTGACCTGGTGGTTCGTATTCGTGGCTACGACAGAGAGGCTGCAGTGATATTCCTTTCCGTTCTAAGGCTGATACTGAGCCCAGTATTGATATATCTTGCGTTTATCCCATACACTATGCTCTCATTGTGGTTCACGGCAATGATGGTATTATCTGCATTTTCCGCGAGAACACATCTGGCTATTTGTGATAATTGATATAATATCTCAAGAATCCAGATATTTCGGATGTCCGAGCAATATATCAAGCACTCAGATGATTTGAGATACTTTGAGATATTCTAACGAATTTTGAAGACTTAGAATCGTCATTATCACCCGCAGACTCGACACACTATTATCGAGTGATGGGGTCATCTTCAGTATAACGATATTGTCAACTTACAAGACGTGGATGATGGGAGGATAAAACGATGTGAGGCCCGAATAGTGCAACACTCACTGACGTCGAGCGAGACGGAGTGTGCTGACAATAGTGGTTTGCAGAATCGTTCAGGATTACAAGATCTTTGTGCCAGTCGCACGCAGAGCCTGGAAGAAGAGAGCGAGGCAGGGTCGTTGAATCCTAAACACGATTTACCAGATTGTAGCGATAAGGCTTTCAGCGATGCAGAGTCTATGGTTTCCTGGCATCATTCAGAGTCGAGCGATGCAGAGCTGAACATTGCAGAAACTCTAACTTCAAGATATGGTCTGGATTTGACCGAGTTGGGAAATATTCATTCCAGAAACAAGAAAGTTCCCAAATTCGACTAGTTCTTGGGGCGTCTCTGATTCAAGTGAGGACAACGAGATTGACTGAAGTACAGGTCTGTGTACAAACTATGATTCGATTTTCGAATTTGTTTCAGGAGCGTTAAAACTCTTACAGTGTGTAATGAGATGATAACAGAACAGGTGTCTTTGGGCGGAGACAAGGCGTAGTCGTACCACACAAGGGGTTCTTTACGTTCTATAAGACATATATGTAGAGCTATCCCAGAATACTCCAAAACTATTGATAATCTCCAATTCCTGGATTTCTGAGATAAACTTGAGATTTTTGAGATGACCATCCCCGGTAACTTCGCAGCCAAATGAGGGATCTCAAAGCTTTACCGAAACCCACAGCGAATCAACTTATTTGCTTCGAATGAAATCTAAAAGGGGCTTGAAGGAGCAGAATATAGGCCGTTCAAACGCTAACGACATATTGAAGCTTGCCGGATGTGGCGAAAAAAATGGGTGCAAATGGATCTCGCCTTTTGTAACGTTGTGCAGGTGCTAATAATGAATGTCTATAGACCAGGCTTGTCAGTAAACGGGATTTTTAGCAAAATAATGTTTAAGTATTTCAAAATTATTCTTACTACTTGCTAAAGAAACAAAAAGTATCAATCTTTCTCGACAAGTGGACATTAGACAGCAATCACATTTTGTCAGCTGACACAGTTGAATATAGAATTTGCCCTGCGCGGAAATTAGGTACTCGGCTGCTGTCTTGTGCCATAACGACGCGTTCGAAACTTCGATTGACGTTTATCTTTCTATGAAATTTATGAGTAGTAGGTTCAATTGCGTGTGTTGCAAAGAATTTATGATGGCTTCTTCGTAGCTCAAGATACAATGGCTCCTATTTGTGCTACCCTCGCGATAGTACCTATAAAGTTGACGGTGAGGCACTTGTCACTCATCGCTCTTTTAATAATCATAGGCCGGATACGCTGGCAAAACCTGACCTGAACTTTTTTTTCCATTGAAAACCGAGGAGGCGAATGATAACGCCTTTTAGGTCTATCTTTCTCCCTACACAAATTTTGAATATCGCATCCTTCAACCATTTCGCTGGATCCCGTAAAAGATTCTGCTATAATCAGACGCGAGGATAACGCAAACTTGTGCACCGACGTAACTATTTGAGCTGAACAATGCATTTTTTCAATGAATAGATTACGAGCATAACCATCTCAGGGGAAAAGATATATAAACCCAATTTCCAGCTTTACTCGTGTACTTGGAACTATCACTGATACAGAGCTACCAGCTAAGGTCAGAATTGAAATACAACACCAGATGCTTATGGTCTCTCGTTATTATGCTTAGCGGCTTGAGTCAGCCTTTGTTTTTAAAAAACATTCAAGCACATTCTTACATGGCGAAGCGTGCAGTGTAAAGCCAGGGAGACTTTTGAACTGTTCAAGGGCTTACGTCCTATTGCAGCCATGAAAACATGTCACGATGGAGGTGTGAGATTGTACGCCGGGGTCCATTACATTCACAACTTTCTTTTGTTCGATACTGCTTTGTTTCATTTGCCACTTCTAGAGTCCCCACTCTTTGGGTTCAAGTCAGTAAAAAATCCCAGCTCTTTGCGTTTAACGGCAAAGCGGAGCCGAACGGAAGCGCTCGAGGCTCAAATACTCGAATTTGGCCGAAGGAGATTGGGAAACATTAAATCTTTTTGCTCCTTCTCGGCCTTATTAAATTTACACTGAATAGGCTTCAAGGTAGTAAGTATCAGACAGCAGGTTGACATGTCGTTTGTGACTCAGAATGTCTACTGCTTGGAGGATTCAACACCCACAGTTTAAAAAATTGCTCGCTGTGGAGATTGAGGAAGCGTATGCCAGATCACTCAAATAATACAATATCTGGCTTTGAAATATTGATTGCTCGAAATCGTTACATCGCGACAGTGCTTGGTCCTCGTTAACATGCTCAGGATATACCTACCATTTACCATTTTAGATGCCGTTGAAGAAGTTTTACTTGAGCTCGTTCACCAATACAAGACATAGTACTATAGAAGCACAAACGTCCACTGCATGCAAACAAAAAACTAAAGCTTATTGATGGCTTATATCGGAGCTCATTAGTATAGACTGTTTTCATAAAGGAGGAGGATCTCGAAGAACTATGTATCACGTCACCTACGAGATGGCGAAAGCCTGCTGATGTACCCCAGCAATGTCCGTGCCGTCTGAGTCACTCTTTTTCGAGGTAAGCTAATAGACAAAAGGAGCAGTTCAGAGACAATCAAAATTGGTGAACCTAAAGTCGAGGGGCTTTATTCGCTCTTGGTGCATCTTATCCTCAGGTAGAAGAAGTCGACCAGCTGACGATTTTAGAGTTTGTCGGATTTTCATACAATTGGACTGGGATCAAAGAGACTTACCCTTGGACTCAGTTGAGGGATTTCCGGGGGCCTACGTCACTGACGAAGAACCATTTTAATCTCTGATGATGACGAAGTTTCCTCTCGCGGGTTTGGTCGGTTGTGATTTCGCTCTCCCCGATTAAGTGTGAAGATGCACCTTCTTGAAAAGAATACTTAAATTACTTGCATGAAACTGCTAAAACTAGAATAAATGAGCATAAAGTATTTTTTTGAAACAAAATCAAGAAAATACTCAAAATACTACTCACTGGCAAGCCTGGTATAGACTAAATGGCGCTACGTGTGACCCATGAAGCATCAAACCTGCCAAATACTCGATGGCAGAGAACCGTACAATTGAACGCAGTACGAGAGAACGTTGAAGTACCTTCAAAGCATGTGAGCCGAGGAAATGAGACAGACGAGTCACAATAACTGAGAAAACGAAAATCAGTAGACAAGAGTTTTTTTCTATTTGGTGGATATGTGATGTACTTTCGTTGAGGCCGATGTGAGAAAGTAACAACCCTGCCATGGCTATTCAAGTCGCAGGATTGAGTAATTCAGAATTTGCTCTGATAAAGGCGAAGCTATTGAAGACGAAAGACACATGATGCAAGAGGACATGTTCGAAGATATTTATTTTTGCGAAACTCTGGTAGGTCATATGTGATTTTTGGCTAGATGGTAGTGCCTGATACCAAGGAACTTCTATCCAGCAGATGTTCAAGTCGTCTTAAATTTTTTCGAAATACTGAATTACACAGAAAAAGCTAAAAGGTCCATAATCAATTGAGTTCAGAAATAGGCCAGTTTATTCCCCTTTCTTTAGCCAATCACTGATGCTTGAAAAAGCCCAAAATTTCACGTCTCTAAGGTGCTCATGGTAGAGTCTACGCTATGAGCACCTGGTCAAGATAAATGGAGCCATCACTGCTTAGTTCCAGATACAATTGCATTTTATGCAACTATATGGGCGCAATTTGGCTCATCACGACGTACCTAATTGGTTTAGCGCTGAGTGAAATCAAAGTGAGTTAATGAAATGACTAACACGAATTATCTACGCGTTTTCGCAATCGATGCTTAGGCAGTAGAGGCTCGATGAATTATGGGCACAGAACGAGTTCGAGTCAGTTCAAGTTCTTTTGTTGTAATTGTGGTTCATGTTACTTCAATGATTCTCAATCAGAACAAATTAGATGTGCGAGGGTTTTTTAGCGTTGGCAAGGTTTGGGATGCTAAATACAGCCCTTTGTGTGTTGCTTATGTCTAAATAGATATTTATTAGATGCTAGCTATGCGAGCGCAGCGCGGCTGAACAACAACAAGGATGACCTGAAGTACACAAAAAGTCGTGATGTCTTTGTGTAGATGTTTTCAGTTTAAAATTCTTTCCTGAAACTATGCTCAAAAGAAATCTGCATAAGGTTCTGATTCGTGGGTTGTAGGCCTGTAGTAGATCTGCTCAAGTTGCACTCCGCGAGCTTAGCAGAAAGTGTAAATTAACGGATTAGTGCCAGCACGAAATTTAGTTTGATCTCGAGTATATGAAAATCAGCATGATCCACCAACTATATAAGTTTTCGCTTGAGTTTCAGCATTTGAGGATGACGACTGAACTCTACTCCGCGACTGTATTGCAATTGTCATGAATAGGTTGCAAAATGTAGCTTCGGGAGTTGATTGAAGATGAACAATAAGGAAAATGGACAGAATAAAAAAACAACACAGTTGGAAAACAAGTTAGAGAGAGAACTCTGTTTCAAATAGCAGGAAGTTTCAGTCGACATTCATGTAAGCAGACATTATTTGCAATTGAATCCACATATTCCAGAGTATAGTACCTTGACCGTCTTCTCTCCTTAATCACCTTCAATCCTATGACCACCTAGATTCTTTTTTGCGATAATGATTTATCATGACAGCTTGCTAACACAGCTTGATTGTCTATGTATAATTTTGTAGAGGTCACCCTGAAACCCAAGGCTCTGATGTGTTCAGAGATTCGCAAGATACGGTCCCCAGCAAGTGCCAGTGCTCCTACTTCTGCAGCTGGGGTGCTTCGGGTGATGCTCTTATGTTTCTCGCTTCCCCACGCCACGAGATTCTGTTGACATAGGTTGCAAAACCAGATATCAGTTTCGCATCTGCTTGTGGCGAGAAAGATGTATTCGAATAGATTTCCTTCGTGAATTCGTATTCGCCCCCTGGATGATTCTGTTTGCTGTATACTAGTTTTCGATCATTTGGGTGTTTCACGAAGCCAACTCAGTGTAATAACTGTTGATAGTGCCATACCTAAGAATTCACTGGTAACGATATGTCAGGTCGTGCCACTGTAAACTCCCGACTCCCGATTAGTATCGCTTTATCATTTTTGGTGCCAACTCTTTTAGATTTGTACTCGGGCGTTTCGTAAAAACATCTTCCTTTGATACATCACTTGAGCCATATCCGTGGTAATCAACTCTCATGGGGGCATCTGAAGTCTTTCATTCTCGAAGCTCATCACCAATGTCAGCATGAATTTCTCTTTTGACATGTCATATCCAAATGATGTTCGTGTATAATTGGTGTTGCTTGAATCTTACGCAAATGTAACATTGCCAGATTACGACGTGTTTATTTGATTGTGGCAGGGAGAAAATGTTCCGGTTATGTTGAAGCAAAAATTCAGCTCTTTACTGTGGTCAGTGATGCAGATATGAACATTGTTATGGATATATGGCACTGTGTTTGTGTCAGGTGGTTTTCAGTACGGTTCGTCGAGTGCAATGACTACTGAAAGGACTTGCTAATATTCAGAAAAACTTTTGCACCACGCATAATCAATACACACTGTCATAGAAGACTCCGTTTATTGAAAGGTTCCCGGAGATCATAAATCCAATATTGCAGATTGGTTTTGGTAACCCCTTGTCCCGGGGTCCACCAAATTGCCTGTTGACCAAACCATGAGCAATTTCTACGAATAGGATGGGTATTTGATTGTGACTAAGTTCATGCGTAGAACTGGTGTAATTGACTTCAACTCTGCATGAATCATTTTTCCGAGCATCCGAAGAAAGAAAAATATGACATATATCGAAAGAGGATGAGAGCATGTGAGGTAACCCAACTTTCTCAGATACTGGTTCCAGGTACGACATGGCGCCGATCTGGATTTATTTAGAAGGATGAGTAAACTGATGACAACAGAGTTCAACTTTGTGAATCTGAACATTGGAAGCTTTCAGATATCCGACACGTTATTTAGATACGATGATATGCACAGCAGAATCGGCACCACAATATTCTCAGTCCTTAGGCTGCGGAACTATCATTCTTTGAATTATTTTCTGGAGTGTTTAACAATCGATCAAGGACATGCCCTTGGTGATGCAGCTTCGGAATCTTTGGCTCATCCTTCAGTCAAATCGAAACTTTGACATTAACGCCACTGTGAAGTGACTATGACGATTCTCCCTCAGATCCCCAGAGAATGGTCTTTTTCAAGATGATATTGCTGATCAAATTATACTGGCCGCTCATATGCATAGATGAGTACAGCTGCAACTATGTATCATCGAAGGAATATGAAATTCTAGGTCTAACTATATTTTCACACTGTCCAGATCAGACTTGTACGACGAGGCGCTCTCAGAATAGGTCAATTTCGACCTGTCAAAAAGAAAGCTTTGAATACAGCATGCAAGGTTTTAAGAATGAGCTAATAAGTGAACTTCCGACTGCAACTATACAAAGATGTCGGCCAGACGAAGTGTTTCTTGAAGCTGGAGCGTAGTTGACATCATTGTGAGGACTTGGTTGCAAAGGTGATGTCGTGAGAGAAGTTTGAGTCCTGTAACATTCAGTTCCATTTGTAATAAAAACGCTCAACACTTCTATTGTTTGAATATCTGAAAGAACCCATAACACCATGGGTCTAGCTTGAGAATCCAAAATCAATCAGCACGAGAAGCCTCGCTACAACCACTCCTTGGACTCTTGCAACAAATACATCTTTGTGAATCAATAAGTAATTGTAAACGACTCTATAAACAGCCCTCTGCAGTATGAAAGGCATGTCTCGAGACAAACACGGCTCTTTTTGCGTCTACTATAAAAAATACCAATGGTCTGAACATACGCCTGTCGATTAGCTCTGTTCAAAAGACAATATTCTTATGACCAGTTTGATCAATCGAGTCTTGAACATGCCCCTTATTACCAAACCTTGTAAACCCCACTGTAAAACCGGTTCCATGCCACTCGATGACAGAATTCACCCTCAATAAATCTCCCTAAAACATCAGCTTGCCTCGCTGGGCTTGCTGTCGTCCTTCTTGTCGTCGGTCTCCTCCTCGATTTTACCTAAATCTGTGGTCTTACTAGCAGCTTCCGCAGTTTCTCTCTCCTGTCTCTGCTTCTCCTCCTCCATCGATAATCTCAAAGCCAAAGCCAAGTCGGGATCCATGTTGGCGTCTACACCTCCCATTCCCAAGAAGTCTTCGGAATCACCCACATCGAAGCCGTCTTCTACCAAAATTGGAGACGTGGCTATCACCTCGTACAACAATCTAGGGCCAGGAGAAACCGTGACCAAGTGCGAGTTATCGTGATTATTTACGGCGGCGTGAAACTTCTCCAACTTCAGCGTGTTTGCGCCCTCCTCCCCGAAGTTGATCACATCCACTGCGACGTTGTTCTTCTTCATTTTCTTAGCTAATTTCTCCAACTCCTTGTCCGTCTCGGTAATCGGACTCCCGACAAACGCAATGATCCGCTGGCTTTGCACCTTGTTCTGGCGATGCTTCAACGCCAACGCGGCCACCTGAATCCCACTCGAAAAGTGGTTTTCCCCCGAGATTTTGGTGCCGTGAGCCCCGGATAGAATCTTACCGAAATCGGTGGTCAACGTGGACAACACCTGGGGCCCGTTGCCACCATAAGACAACAACCCAACGGTGTTTTCGGGGTTGGAGTTCAATTTGTTCTGAAAAACAAACTCCATTGCCGTCGTTTGGGCGTCATACCGTGTAGTTAGAAAGTCGCCGTTGCGCATGAACTCCGAGTTGTCGATCGCGATCATAGTTGCCTCGAGCACCATTTTGTATAAGTTTTATGTGGATATGTGGAATTGGCAAGTATTTGTTGGGGATATTTTGGTTTCGTGAACTTTTGGCTCGCCTGGCAGAATCTCTCGCCGTAGTGCCCTCAGATACAGCGTTACTGTTGAGGTGGAACGGACGGAGGCAAGGCCGGTCGTGCGCGGTTCAAGTAGTAGCACTGGCAGTGTTTCGAGTCAGCGAGGGCATTTTTCTTTTTCTTTTCAGATCATTGCTTTCGGGTTTTTCAGATCATGCAATATTTTCTCTCTTTTTTCTTTTGTATCAAAAACTCATCCCTTTTGCTCTCCCGTTAATTCTCAGATTACCGTATCAAGCTGCACCGCTTACAGTAACGCGCGACATGAATAGTATTAGATCCAAGGCGGGGGCTACTGGAGCACCATTCTTTTCTTGGCTCATCCCACATTCACCCTCGTCTTCATGCATAAATATGGCCCTTACTAAAGCGCAAAAGGCATCTTTGGTTCTCCAACTTCACAAGTTGAAAGAAGCTCATGTGATGCGTCTTCGCCAAGTAGTTGCCAAAAACGCACTCAAAACAAACAAAAAGGTAGCCAAAACCCTAAAGGGGGTTAGCATGACGGTGCGCACGGTACCTATCAGAGATGTGTTGGATTACGAGAGGGAAAGCCCGCCGACGGTGGCTGAAATCAGCAAATTTGCGAGGAAAACGATAAGAAACTGATTACCGTTTTTTATGAGTTGGGGATGCGCTACAGGGTTTGAATGTTGTTTTTGCTTCGAGGGGGTAGATCTGATATGGTCCTTTCCTCTTGCTGTTGGTGTTGGTAGCTGATGCTGACGTTGGCCTGGCCTGGCTGAGTCTCTTTCTGAGTGCCGATGACAGAATGGATCAAGCAGAGGTACGGCCCAAAGTCTTTTTTGCGAAACTCCCTTTGCTCGATGGTCAATGGTGGTCCGGCCAGGTACCGCCCAATCAAAACAATGCTACCGTTTTTCTCGGTACGACGAGTCAAGAATGTCAAGGGTATGGGAAGAGCTTTGATCTTTTCGACCAGCCCGTTGATCTTTGCTTCATTGTAGCTCTCAATGAGCTGTTTTTGCGCATGGAGGAGCTCGTTTGGATACCCCCAGGCCTCAGCAACCTCGGGATCTTTGGGCGTCAAGTTTGTGCTATGGAACGATTGCGAAACCAAGTTTGCAGCTGCAAATGTCGCCGTTTCCAGCTTCATATATTCGTACGTAAAGTTCTTAAAACGGATCAGCAAGAGGTACCGGATTTCCTTGCTGATCACTTCTGCAAGGAGACCCTCGCTTTTTCCAACGTTCAACATAAAACTGAAGTTCTTGGCCTCGGGTGTGATTGTGACTTGATAGCCCACCGCACGCAAAGGAGGTGATATGGAAGAAGAAATGTGAGCACCATCGGGGGCCATCTGTTAGTTTTTTGAAACTGTGTTTGGCACACCAATACGAACAGATAGATCACCAATTAAGCTAGCGAATTCTCTTAATTGGAGTCGATACCTGGGTGGTCTGCTGGTTCCAGCTAATCAAACCTTCCATTCTACCGGTTTTGGTGAGTGGATCTAGGCACGAACAGACGCCTCGCTAACTCACGAAATATATTTCATTATCACGTTTGTTTCCTAGAATGATTCATTGAAGAGCATCTTCTTGCGCTGACAAGTTCGGTGCCTTCATCTTCACACTCAGTGTCCACCTCCTTGTTTCCAATCCAATCCCTGCAATTCTCAGAATCAGAAAACTGACCTCTGTATGTGAGAAAAACCAATGTTTTGATCATTTCTGGCATCAATTTGTTTCTCTTTTTTGTGACAATACGTTAATTGCGGAGAATGAAGATTCAGATAGTGCTGACATGGGGAAGCCCACCATTTGTGCTGCATTGTCTTTTACTGTGAAAAACCCCCGTGTAATTTACGAATTCGTAAATCTTCAATTTTGTAATTACGAAGTGACTGGCAATCGCGTTGTACCCTTCTTCTTCACAAGAAAGTACGCCAAGACTCCAATATCCTCGTCAAGCAGCTCATCCCCATCGTGAAACTCGAGGACAGGGGCAGCTCGCGGCTGGGCCGCGTCTTCTTCAAAGTAGCAATTTTTCCCTTCGGCAGCACCACCTTTTTTTTTCCCACAGATTCTTCAATAGCTCGCAAATCGCCTGAACTAAGGTATCCTTTCAACTTAGCTTTTTCGATACGCGGAAACAGCAACTCAAGCGCCGTTGGAAACCTCTCTAATGTGGACTTGAACTTAAAAGAAGGTTCTTTTCAAGGCGACATCGACATGATCATGACCCAAAACTTCGTGAGATGGTTGCAAAAATGCATTAAAACCTTTTCCCCTACCTCATGTCGCGTAGCCGTGTTTCATCTGCAATTTGGCTCGGATTTTCTTGAGTAATACATCGGATAATAAACACGAGGAGAATTCAAAGCCAAAGACAGAAAAGGAAGCTCAAAAAAGATGCATAGGCGCACGTGCAATTGAAAATGTAATTTTACATAGCTAAAATACTGAAATTCACTAAGCTCCTCACTATTTGATTTAAATACTTCAAATTTTTCTGGAAGGTATTTTGAGGCGCTTTAATAGTGACTGTAGCTGTACTATACTTTGGTGGAGTCATTAGGGCATGACATCTTCATGAAAACTGAACCTAAGGTTTGTGCAGTTGAATCGTTAATACGTAAATATGCACAGCCGTGAAGGCAGTTGAAACTGTTCACATGACTGTTGAGATGGAAGAATGCGGAATCCCGCATTGTACTTCATCTTTCTTGAAACGCAAGTTGAAAAGGCCTCTGGAGCGTATTCCAATCTGAACGATTCTAAGATGTGGTATAGGTTTATCTAAGAAGGAAACTTTTTTGCATCAGAGGGGCATCCTAATAGATTGGCTGCTTGCGTGCTACCCTTCAATTGAAATAGCAACTTTTTGACCAGAACGGTCAAAGAGTCTAGTAGAATAATTTTATCTCAAGGCTTCGTCCAAAATTATGTTATGCCTGAACTTTATCTTAATTTGGCGATGAAAAGCTAAAAGAGTTGACGGTATATCTAAATAGACGTTCTTCCGACGCATATTTGTGACTGTTCTTGTACCCTGAGCGTGCTCGTTCAGAATGAAGCTGGAATACACGGGATTCGGACCAAACAATGAAACGAGTAGAGGTTGTGCCAGCGGTGATAAAACATCACTGTATTGGTAGATCTCTTCATCCTCCCTTGAATCGGAGAAGCTTCCCAGATCGTTATCTAGTTATGGACCTTGTTGAGCCTGGAAACACTACATTCCAGCTCGCTTCAAAGTAGACTATTTGTCGAGTTTTGAGTCTCGCATCGCTAGATTCTGCATCGTTCAACTCTGCATTATGTCTAGAGACCAAGTCTCTGCATCGCTGAAATCGGAATCGCCAAAACCTCTTCTTCTCTACCTGACGATGAAATTCATCAACGCCTGGGTATAAAGCCCCTGGGCCTTAGTATTGCCAACATTTTGATTGTCTCTGGCAATGATTTTCTTCTTCCGTCCGAAAGCATGTACTTCACCTCGAAGATAAGAGACTCCGATTGCGAGGACATTGCTGGATTACATAAAAATCTCTTGCCATCTCATAACAGGGACACAGCTCTTAGAGATGTGTCGTATTTTGCAACGTTACAATCCTCATCTTGTCTCTTTTCATCACGATGCCTCGTTAATATGTTTTCATCTGCGATCGACTCGTCTTTCATGAAAACACTTGGTTTGAATAGCGATCTGAACCATCATTGGGTTTTCGTTTTCTCTTTGCGTGTAGTGGAAATTTCTGCACTGGTCAGGGATTACCAGAACACAAAGCGTAGCCCTGCCTAAATCAGTAACAACCGTTCGTCTATTCGAGCACAGACATCTTGCGATCTTCCGTCAAACTTCTCCAGCATTGTCCTCGCCGTCTGAGTCTCTTTTCTCCGCGGTGAACACATGCTGTCGGACGGGGGAAGAGGATCACTACCAGAGACAATAAAGATGTTGGCAATACTCAAGTCGAGGGGCCTTATTCCGGCGTGAGGTACGCGTGCACATGTTCGGCTGAAGCTTGTGCTTACTCGCATCACGAGTGAGAGCATGTCATAAGGGAGACAAACTCTCCTCTTTATACATTCCAATACTCTCTACTGATGATCCCATCAATAAACCTTCAGAGTGACGGGTCCAAAACAACTCTGAACAAAGTATATTGTAGCAGACCAGGTCATTCCCAATAAGGTAAAAGTATGAGTATTACGCTCAAGCAACATCCGTTTTCAAGACGAGTTCATTCGGCCGGTGAGTTGTTACACACTCCATAGCGGCTTCCGACTTGACTGTGAATCGGCACAGCAAAACAGCGGGTCGACTTCAGGACTATTCCATGGCTTGTGCAAGAGTTTTGGTGTAGTATTAGTGCTGTTTGTGACTGCTTCAAATCAGGAGTATACTCTTCACGATTCTCGCAAAGGTCTGACTGTAAAATAATAGAAAGCTCTACGATGCCACTTCTAAATGCTTCATTTAAATATTATACACGCAAACTGCAAATTACTCTAATTTCTAAACTGTTCATGCCTCCTCGGGGATGCCCTCGTGGAAGTACTTGCCCTCGGTGGTCTCCTGGATGACACCCTTTCTGATACAAAAGTCACCAAATGGTTCGCCCTCGTTTCTCTCCAAGCTCCATCTCTTGAACAAAGGCTTGAGAATATTTAAAATCTCGTCCTCCTTGATCGAGTAGCGGTAGATCTTGTTCAACCGCTCTCCGTGGTGGCCGCCTCCCAACATCAAGTTGTAAGCACCGGCAGCTTTACCGACCAACGCTACCTCAGCAACCCACGGTCTGGCACATCCATTAGGACATCCGGTCATCCGCATCACCACGGAGTCGTGTCTCAACCCGTACTCTTCTAAAGCGGTCTCCAACTTGGTGATCAACTCAGGCAAGTACCGCTCAGATTCGGCCATCGCTAGACCACAAGTAGGGAGGGCCACGCATGACGACGACGACAACCTCAACGCACTGAAGTTGGTGTTGTCCAACTTGTACTTTGCAAGCAAGTCCTTGATTGCGGGCAAGTCCTTGTCCTCGATGTTCGAGAGCACCAAATGCTGGTTACCGGTGAGCCTGAACTCGCCCGACAAGTTGTTTTCGAGAAGGTACTGTGCGATCTTCTTCAACCCGGTTTTCTGGGGTAATTCGGGGGTGTCCTCGATACGGCCGTTCTCAATGAAGGCAGTGAAGTGGTTGTAGTTTAACTCGTCCTTGACCCACCCGAAATAGTCGATGTTGCTCTTGATCTCAAACGGCTTGGGCTCCTCGAACTGCTCGCCCCAGTACTCCTCGACGGTCTTCTTGAACACATCCACGCCCATGTCGTCAATAGTGTACTTCAAGCGGGCGTGCTTTCTGTTGGTGCGATCACCGTTGTCTCTCTGCACCAACATGATGTTTTCACAGGCAATGTGCACCTTGTCCTTAGCAACAAACCCCATCATCGACCCGGTCCTGGGGTATGTCTTGACGTTGTTGTGGGTTGAGCCCATGCCTCCACCGGCGCAGAGATTGTATCCGATCACCTCGTTGTCCTCGACTATGGCAATCAAACCGACATCGTGCGCATAGACATCCACGTCGTTGTATGGAGGCACGGTGATGACGATCTTGAACTTTCTGGGCAAGTACGTGGGGCCATACTGCGGCTCGTAGTCCACCAAAGCGTTACCAGCCACCATGGTCTTCTTTTTCTTGGGTCCGTCCTTTCTATTCTCCCACGCGTCTCTGTCTCCGGGTTTGTCCGACTCATCGGCACCCTCCAACCAGATTTCATGGTAGGCAGTCGTTTGTGGCAACAAGTACTCTGAAATTAATGTGCCGGTCTCGACAATCTGGCTGTGAACTTTTGCATTTTCCGGAAGCGCGGACACCATGACGTTTCTGTTGACGTCGCCGCACGCGGCAAGGGTGTCCAACAACACCGAGTTCATGCCCCTGATCGCCGGTTTCATGTTGTGTTTCACGATCCCGTGCAACTGAAACGTGGCCCGCGTGGTGATCTTGAGCGTCTCGTTACCGCGCACATCGGCAAGCTCGTCCAACTTGAGGTACTGGCTCGGCGTGGCAAAACCGCCGGGCAACCTCAACCGCACCATGAACGAGTACGCGGGCTCCAATCCTTGCAGCTTGCGTTCTTCCCGGATATCACGGTCGTCCTGCATGTAGATCCCGTGGAACTTGGTCAACTGCTGGTCCACGGCACAGATCGCTCCAGTGGACTCGTCCTGCAACCCCTCGGCAATGGTACCCCTCAAGAAGTCCGACTGGATCTTCATGTCCTCGTTGGTCAAAGGCTTTGGTTCCTCAACGCCCTCCACATTGTCCACGCCCAAAGCCTTCCAGATCTTGGGGAGCCACTCCTCGTACCCGGTATTGTATCCGTCTGGGTCCTGGTCATCGCCCAACCCCAATTCGGCCAACTCCACACCGCCATACAACACAAACTTGCCGTACAAGTCGAGTGCCGGCTTGTTGTAGTAGTGCTTGTCCTCCTTCCGGGGCCAGTACTTGGAGTCACCCAAGCCAAACACCGAGAATCTGACCGACGAAAGGTCCAAATCTTGGGCCTGTTTCAACGCGTCCCAGAACGCCTTACCGTTATTGGGGATCTCACCTTGGCCAGCTGTGGACGTCACCAAGATCACGTTTGTCTCAGTCGGCAAGTCTTCAACAGAAATCTCCTCCATGGGGAGCACCACCGACTTCAAGCCGCGGCCCAACGCCTGCCTGTTGATTTTCTTGGCCACTGCCTCGGCGGTTCCACCATCGGAGGCAAACCCGACCGTCAACGGAGGCCCAGAGAGTCCTTGCAATAACTGTTTGAACGACTCGTCCTCGGCTTTTTTCTGGAGTTTTTGGATCTCGCTATTGGCCGTCTGGGACAAATTTCTCAGGAGTTGCGGGTTCTTTTGCGCCAAAAGCGTCAACCTGTTCTCGCGATCCAAGAAATCCTTCAACTGTGTTTTCAACGCCGAGGAGTCGAGCTTGAACCGGAGCCCGTCGTCTTCGATGATCGGGTTGTACCTATACAAAGGCCAGTACCCCGAGTCGACGGCGGACTTGGTTTCCTTCAAGATGCTCAAGACATCGGAGTTCTCGGTCTCGTAGGGCAAATACGCCAACACTACGGAGGGACCGTTAAACTGCTCGGCCTCAATGAACGCCTGCAAGACCTGTGTGTAAGAGGAGTAGATGGCTATCGAAGCAACGTAGCAGTTACCGTAGTTCATCGCATACAACCCGACGTCCTTCTTTCTGACCAGCCGAAGTTTCTTGGACGAGTATGGCTCCGAGTCGATGATCAACATGTTGATGTTCTCCCCGGAAGCAATGACACTGTGCACACCCGAGGCCCCCAAATCGTACGACCACGCATCGGATCCCACCAACCACTTCGACTTGATCTCCAAGTACTGCTGCAACTCGAGAATGCCCTGGGCTGCAGGCGAGTCGTCGGACTTCAAAATCTTGAGGAGGTCAGCCAAGTGTGTGAATTGCTTTCCTTCTTGGAAGTCCACCAACCACTGCGACAAAAGCTCGATCAACTTCTCGTTGTTCAAGGAACTGAAGGACTTCTTTTGCACCGCCGACGACACAAGCCGGAACAACGACTTGGCCTTTGTTTGCGAGTGGAGGAAAGACCCAAACCCAAACTCAGGGTTGGACTCGCCCACACTTTGCTCGGAGTAGTCGTTCAAAATGGTAGCGCTCTCGTTGACTTGAGACAATACTTTGGTGTAGGCCTGCTCCAACTCATACACCTTTCTCTGGCCCTCGGTTTTTTCGGCAATGCCCTGCTGGTACGCCTTGGTGGACAACTCCGC